>CAUYPK010046646.1:0-27699 GCA_963574355.1 Loris lydekkerianus
AAAAATAGGCCAGGCACAGTGGCTATTGGTTTTTATCATAGAACTGTGGGTGGCCAAGGCAGGTTGTTTGCCCTGAGCTCAGGAGTTAGAGACCAGCCTGATTCAGAGTGAGTCCTCATCCATAAAAAAAAAAAAAAAAAAAAGAAAGAAAGAAAAGAAAGCAAAATATGGGTTTTGTGGCAAGTGTCTATAGTCCCAGCTACATGGGAGGCTGAGGAAAGAGGCTCACTTGAGCCCAAGAGTTGGAGGTGGCTGTGAGCTCTAATACCCCGGCACTCTACCGAGGGCCACAAAGCGAAACTCTGCCTCACATAAATAAATAGATAGATATATAAAAATGGGGGGGGGGAACCTAGCGAGGTATTGTGGCGGGAGCCTCTAGTCCCAGCTCCTTAGGAGGCTGAAGGAAGAAGATTATTGTTCAAGGTTGCTCATTGTGGTTTCTGGGAACTATCAGGCCATGGGAGACTCTGTCTCAAAAAAACAAACAAAAAACTAAAACCATTTTCATCAATACTTGGCCCTGCCATGTGTGTTGAAGACCAGCCATCTGATATATGCAGCTGCTTTGTTAACACTGAACTCATGGCCAGTAGCAGCCCTGCTGCTCAAGGCTCATCTAACACGCATGTGTGTTTTCTCCTAAGGCACATTACAGCCCTGCGGTGCTTAGGAGCACGGGACAGCATCTCAGAACTACACATGGGGACAATTGTAAGTGGCAGAACTGCCAACAGAAAACATGCAATTGTAAAACATTAGTGTACTAAATATATTATGAAAAGGACACCTGTTTACAATGCAGAGCTGAGCAGAAGGAAGCCTTGTTCCACCTCAGCTGGGAACTTGTTATCTGGGGACCCTGCTCGGGCTCAGTAACTGGGAAAGTACTGCCAGTATCAATTTTAAGGTTGAATAAATACTAGCCAGTAAACAAGTTCACAGAAACAGGATCTGTAAATAATGAGGATACACTATCTACAGGTGACCACACAATGCCAAAGAGTACAGGACAAGTGCAGTGCAACACAGCAGGAAGGGAGAATTCAGTCTGGGGGAATCAGGCTCCACTAACTGAAATCAGACTTTCAAATACAGAAGGGTGTTGCTGACAGAAGAGATAGCAGTGACGGAAGCATGGAGGAATAAAAGTAAGTGGCTAGTTGCAACCAGATTGCCCAGACTGGGGCTAGAGGGTGGAAGGATTTCCGTCTTGGTCACTGTACAGTGTAATCCAGATTGGACTGGATTCCCTGAGGCAGGCCTCTGCTTACCCATGTCCATTACAAGGAGGACAACACTTTGAGATGTCAAACCAACATAAAATAGATCCAACTCCAGAGTGTTAGTGAGAAATGCAAAATTAGTAGATCAAAGGAAAAGATGATTTGTGTTGTACAGTGTGCAACTTGATAAATTCACAAGTAGACATCTCTGTGTTTTAAGACTAAATTTCTTTCTAGCTTCGAGGCTACTACTCTTTTCTTTCCTTTCACTTCCTCTTTTTTCTTTTCCTTCTTCCCTCCCTTCCTCCCTGCCCTTCCCCTTCTTCCCTTCCTTCTCTTCCCTTTATTCTCTTCTCTCCCTTCCTCCCTCCCTCCCTCCTGCCTGCCTGCCTGCCTTCCCCTTCCCTTTCTGTTCCTACTTTTCCTTCCCTTCTTTTTCCTTTTCCTTCTCCTTCCTTCTTTTCTTTCTCTGTCACCCAAGCTAGAGTGTTGTGGCATCATCATGGCATACTGCAGCCTCAAGTTCTTAGGTTCAAGCGATCCTCCTGTGTCAGCCTCCCAAGTAGCTAGGACTACAGGCATATTTTTCTACTACTGAGCTAATTTTTCTTTTTCTTTCTTTCTTTCTTTCTTTCTTTCTTTCTTTCTTTCTTTCTTTCTTTCTCTCTTTCTTTCTTTCTTTCTTTCTTTTTTTTTTGAGATGCAATTTTGCTCTTGCTCAGGCTTTTCTGAAACTTCTGGCCTCAAGTAATGTTCCTGTTGTGGCCTCCCAAAGTGCTAGGATTAGAGGTGTAAGCCACCATGCTGGCCTCTCCTCTCTTTCTTCCACTGCTTCTGCTATTCCAGACAATTCCGCTTTGCATGCAGCCTCCCTCCACCCTTCCTTTGTGTGCACCACTCTGCCAGGTAGTCATCCAATTCCATCTCCTCTGGAAATCTTAGCAGGAGCCCTGTACTGTTACACAAACATGGCTTTCAGTTTTTATTACATCCTCCTTTCCCCATCCCATTCCCTTCATCCAAATATTCACCCAGTAAAATATTTTTTCCATATTTTGGCACAAGCAATACAGAAGGACAAGGTCCCAGAGGAGTTGCCATTCCCTATCACTGCCTCTGTCAGTTATTCCTGACACAATAAGTATTTTCTCATTTCAGAAGCATAATCTATCATTTCCACAGTTTTTAAAGAGCCTAGTCCAGCTCTAACTGGTAGATATTTAATAAACAAATATATTTCCACTGGACTGATGGCTTTGGGGAAAAAGACATTTTTGTAATGTCTTTTCCACCACAAAACTGATAGGTAATATTTTGATTTTATTTGTTTTCTTACATATTTCATAGGTTTTAAAATTTGTACCACACAAGTAGTAAACATTGCTTTGTAATAATTCTTGTCAAATTCCTCAAATATATTTGTTTTGAAACTGTACAAAATAACAAATTTTACATTGAAGAATTAGCAGGAAGAATAGCTGAGAAAATTCTGAAAGAGAAATCTTCAACTAGATCTTAAGGTGGAGTATGATACCGTAACAACAGTGGGTAGAGTCCAAGAGTTTGGATGCACAGACGAATAGAAAGGCCAGAATCACATCTGTGTCTATACAAACTTGTCATATCTTATAAAGGAACAACAGTTCTGGGAATATTGGTTTTCTGTTTGTTAAAAAGTGTTGTTTAAAAAACTCATCTCTTACCTCACACCAAAATTAATTCCAAATAGATTAAAAAGTAAATGTAAAAAACCCAAACCATCACAAGAAAATAGAATTGAATATATGTTAAATTTTCATATGGAGCAGAACTTCTTAAGTTTAAAAACAATGGAAGAAACTACAAAAATAAAAATCATTACACTTATGTAAATATTTAAACTGCTGTTCCAACAATAAGCACAATTAAAAGGCGAAAAGCAAAATGAAAAAAAATACTTGAAGCAAACATAGAAAAAAAATACTTGAAGCAAACATATAAAATAAAAGATTAAAGTACTTTTTTCAAAAAAAAAAAACTCATTGAAATTGATAGGAAAAATCATAATTATCAGTGGAAAGAACAAATAATTCACAAAAGAAGGAAGGACAAATGGCTTAGAAGCGTGTAAAAAAGTTCACTTTCCAAAACAAATTATATTCAAATCCAAACAAGATATCATTTTTCAATGTCAACTAGCAAAGATTAAAAACAAGTGGGAAGACTTGGTACATGGCTGAGGTTGATAAAAAGTTCACTCTTGATGCAGCATTTTAGAAAGAAATCTGGCAAAGTATCAAGAACCCCTAAGAAGTTATGATATGATTGAGTAAAAATTCAGAATATGAAATAGTATTTGCTTTTAACCTAGAAAATGCTGTACATATTGGTTTTTTGTAGTTTCTCCTACAGGTATTCTAGAAAAATATGAAGACTGTATATCAAAATGTTAACAAGGGTTTAAATATTCCTTTCTAACCATTTCTTTTCACTGTTTTAAGTAGACCTTATCTAATGTTTAAAGAACAGTTTCACAATAAGAATATAAATTTTAACATAATTTATATTTGGTATGTTCTAGTAAGACCATTAACTATATTATTTCTGAGGTTACAGAGATTTTTTTTAATTCTTAAATACCACCTAACAGGATAAAAATAATTCTAAAAGGACCCACATTTATCAGGACTACCATCTATTTTGAATATATAAAATGTTTAAGCCTGTCATGATATTAATTAATGCAGGGTTATTATAGAAAAAACAACAGATTCCCAAGACAATCTCTTCCCTGGACATTTTTATTGGGATATTCAGATGGTCCTTTAAAATAAGACAAGGAGAGGCAGTGAGAAATGTTTCTTTCATAGTATTCAGTTGATTTTAAAAGTTTGTGACTAAAAACTACAAAAATGGGAACTCTGAGTAGTTATTTCAAACTATAGCATTTGTGCGCTTAAATTTTTTAAGATGCACATATTTTCTGATTACAAAAATGATCCATGTTCATGTCGAAAAATGTGGACATACAGAAAAACATTTAAAGAACTTAGCCACTGGAGTTAATAGATGCACTTCTTAAGGATGTAAGAAACCTGTGTATGAAAGAAACCTACATCTATGCATTGAGGGGAGGAGAAGGTGGGTGAGAGACACAGGAGAGAGACGCAAGGAGGAGAAAGAGGAGAGGGAGAGAGCAGGGTTTGGATGTTTGGTTTAAACATCTGGTAATTGTCACCCTTGGATGTAAATGCGGTGCACGTTCTGTATGGTGGTGTGGTATGGTGGTAGCTGAGAGAGAGAACAGAGGTCTCAACCACGGGATCATTGACTATAACCCAGAAGGGACCACGTTAAAAACAAGTGAAGTCACAGAACTAATCCAAGTCTTCAAACGCTGCCACATTTTTTTTGGAGTAATGCCTGAAATAAATACTTTCTTATCTCTGGACATCCTCTCATCACTTAGACTTCACCTGAAGGATGCAGGAGAAATGGGGGAAGTATGAGGGTCAATATCAGAAATGGAATTACAAAGTCATATACACAGGGTTTGTTAATAACAAAAATCTAGACCATAGCTTGTTTTTAGGGTCGTGAAATTGTTGGGAATATTCCAGAATCAGTGGCATCAAACGTAATTTCAGAATGTCATGTATTTCTGCCTCTGTGTCTTCACCGTCTTCTTTATAAACCTTGGGAGCTCCATTCAACTGAGTTTGAGTAAGGGAAGGTCTATGGCCTATCGCTGCCCTCCACAATCCTCACCGTGGCCTCCTTTGTCATTTCAGTGGCCACCTGACACATCCAACCCTAAAAGCCAACATCCTCGGCATATTGCTGCTCATTAGCACCCGCATCCAAATCAATAGGAGCGCATGCCTCTGTAAACCTCCCTGTAAGTCTCCTGTTAGACTGCAGGCCAGCGGCTTCCAAACTTGCTTTATAGATCCTCAGGGCTTCCGAGGAGCTGCCACCATGGGGCAGGCCTGTGCCTGACATCTCTGGACACCTTCACCCCAACTTCAAGCACAGAAGCCATATTTTTCTTTAGGCAACATATTATCTTCTATGTAATACTATAATTCACTTGGTAAAAGGATACCTCTGCTTAATCAAAACCACTGGAACTGCAGATATAAGTTGTTGAATTTGGTCTGGCAAAAATACCTCAGAACTTGGAGTGGTAGGTGGGTATCCTGTATGAAGAATTACTGGCTAAGCCAAGAGTCAACGGTACTTAGAAGTACAGATTTCAGACTAAACTGTGAGGCATAGGAAGTTGATTTGTATTTTCCATTTGCTGTAAGCTAGAAACCAGATAATCATGCCTGAATGTCACACTTAGTAATGCTTTTGTTGAAGGTTTCCATGATTGACTGTCCTAAGAGAAGGGGATGCATTTTAAGTCATGAACTTCATGACATTGGTTTTTGCCAACATTATCATTAAGCACACTTGTGAGAATGCAGAGTTTGGGTAGATGAATTGTTACTGTATTGATCTGAGCATTCTGTGCACTTGAATTACAACACTAACCTCATCTCATTTACTCTGAGATTTGCTCTCACAAACTAGACCCTGTCGGGGACTCTGTTGAACACACATGGTTATTTCCTTCTAAGTCAACATTAAAAATGTAACCATTAGCCACACAGACCTCAGCAACCAGATTTTAATTTCAATTACATGTAATAGATCAAAATTTTGGCTTTCTTTGATTATATTCTATATCACATATTCTGAGAATTAAAACCAATTTAACCTAGTTTTTAATGCTTTAGTAGCCCAAATTAGGAATTTGATTTCACATCATCAACTTCACCTATTAGACATATTTTAAAATTCCGAAACCAGAGATTTTAAATGTCAATTCCTAGAGCATATGTAAATCTTGTTGTCCAGCTATAACCCTAGGCTATAAATGTCTGTCATCCTTAGATGGAGTCAGATTTAATCATTAAGTGATCCACACATTCAAATTTGTTTTTATGATCCTCTACTAGAAGTCAAGTCCATTTACATACCTAATAAACAAAGAGAATAAAAACTCTCAGAATTCCAGGACATAGAAGGAACATAGTTCTGAGTTTTCATGAACATGTCCAACTGTGGCTCATTTCTTGTTGTTACTAACTGAAAAAAGGGACAAGGTATTACAAAATAAAATTTTAAAAGGATTCTTGTCTTATTGTACCAGTCTTGAGGTGGGCAGGAGTCAGTAGCTCACTCTCTGGATCTCATTTTCTCTGAACTTGAGACACACACACACACACACACACAAAATGCTACCACAAAGATTAGCTTTTCCCCATGATGGACCCTGCAAGCAGGGTATCACCTTAGAAGGTTTAATTGTGACTGATTTGCAGGGGAGCAAACCTCATTTTCTCTTCATTGATCTCACAATTTTAAGAAACCATCATCACCTGCATTATCATAGTCATCATTGTAATTATTTATTAGGTATTCCACTATTTGCCACATACTCTTAATATAGCACTCATGAAATTTCCAAATATTTTTCATATACATATATTTATCCATCCTCAGAGAAACACTTAGGGGTATCAACACCTTCATTTTATAGATGGTCAGTCTGAGACACAGAGGCTGAGTAACTTGTTTATGGCCCTGTATTCCGTAAGTAATAAGTGGTAGATCTAGAATTCAAGCTCAGGAGGGCTAAATTCTCTGCCCTCACACTACATCACTCTGCTGCTCAGCAGTCCTAAGCTTCCTGTCCCTCCACCACAGGATGATCTGTCCTGAGATGGGCATGGGACGGTGCAGGCACCTGATGGCAGAGAAGGTGCCTTAAGCACATTACCATGATGAAGGTGCTAATATAAATGCCAGACTAAGTGTGTACAGCACAAGTCACTTGATTTCCTTCAAAGATTTCAATTTTTAAATGTTTATCTTTTGTTCTGTGTATACAATACCACCATCCCAAGATAGCCACTGTTACCATTTTCTAGATAAGATTGAATTTTATATCCTTCCATGTAGAATTCAAATGCTCTCACAAGGTTTCCCCTGTGAATTCCCAAGGCACTTGTATTCTCATGCTTACCTCTGACATGGAAGTCTGGCTTCAGTTTAATTCATGCACTCTTTTGCTCACTCCTGCCTAAAGACAAATATACAGTATATTGTATATTAGAACATATCAACAGTTACTGATACAATTTTTAATTTCTTTCTTTTTTTTTTTTTTTTGAGAGAGAGAGCCTCAAGCTTTCACCCTGGGTAGAGTGCTGTAACATCAGAGCTCACAGCAACCTCCAACTCCTGGGCTCAAGTGATTCTCCTGCCTCTGCCTCCCAAGTAGTTGGGACTACAGGTGCCCACCACAGCACTTGGCTATTTTTGTTGTTGTTGTTGTTGTCATTGTTGTTTGGCAGGCCCAGGCCAGGTTCAAACCCACCAACCCTGGTGTATGTGGCTGGTGCCCTAGCTGCTGAGCTACAGGCGCCCACCACTACGCCTGGCTATTTTTTGGTTGCAGCCATCATTGTTGTTTGGCGGGCCTGGGCTGGATTCAAACCCTCCAGCTCAGATGTATGTGGCTGGCACCTTAGCTGCTTGAGCCACAGACACCAAGCCCAATTTTTAATTTCTTAATGATATACAGCACAAAATTTCTATGTCAGTTTGAATTAGAAATCAATTACTTTTATTCCCGATTCCTTCCGTTTTTGTGCATGATGCAACATCTTCAGATTTTTCCCAGGGTCTCAAGTTCTTATTTCATCATATCCTTCCTTATTGTGATGGCATTTTCAGGTCCTTTGGTCTCATTATTATTTTGAAAAAGTGCTTTCTCTTTCCTTAGGCATAAGCTTAGTGTTGCACTTTACTACATTGTATTTTTATTTGTATAAATCTGTGGGGGGTGAGGGGAATTGTGTTGCACACATATATTGCATAGTGGTGACATCAGGGCTTTTAGAGTACCCATCATTTGAATATTGTCTGTTGCACCTGGTAAGTAATTTGTCATTATCCTTTCCCTTCCTCCACCCACCCTTCCAAGTCTCTGATGTCTGTCATTCCACAATCTGCTTCCATGTGTGCCTGTTAGTTAGTTCCCCCTTAGAACAGAGCATATGTGCTATTTTGTCTGTTTTTGGTCTGAGCTGTTGCCCTTAAGATAATAGGATAATAGCCTCCAGTTCCATCCATGTTGCTACGAAAGACATCATTTCATTCTTCTTAATGGATGAATACGGTTCTATTTGTGTGTGTATGTATGCACACACATATGCCACATTTACTTTTTTTTTTACTTTCAAAATATTAAGAAGGTACAAACGTTTTGGTCACGGGGATAGCTTTTGTAATGCTTGAGTTGGGTGTAAGCGTGCCTGTCATGCAAATAGCATCCGTTGTACCTGTTAGGGAAGATTTGTGCCCCTTTCCTGCTGCCCCCATCCCCCTGCTTGCTTTCCAATGAGCTTTGCTTCCCTCTGCACATGCGTCCTTCTCGGTTAGTTCCAAAATTTGTTAGAGAGTGCATGCAGTGCTTGTTCTTCCATTCTTGGGATAGTTCATTTCGGAAAATGGTCTCTAGTTCTATCCAAATTGCTTTACTGTCACTTTTAGTTATAAATCGATTCAGACGCTTGCTATTGTGCATTCTCCCCATACCAAGGACCATCTCTTAGAACTCTCATTCTTCTCTTTACTTTGCTTTATTTTCCCTCTCTCTGACTTTCTTGATTCTTATTTGTTCTTTAAAAATTGCTCACAGCAGAAAATCTAATATTCTGTATGTTCTCATTTATAAGTGAGAACTAAATAATGTGTACATGCAGACATAGTAGAATAATCTTAGATATTGGAGTCATGGAAGGGTGAGAGGGTGGGAGGGTGAAGGGGGTGTGGGATGAGAAATCACTGATCCAGTGATGGTTATACGTAAAGCCCACACGTACCACTAGGCAGTATATCCACATAACCAAACTTCACTTGCACACCCCTAAATCTATTAGAAAAAAGATTTTAAATAAAGGTTAAACCAAGAAGAAAACTTGTTTCCTGAGCAGAGTCCATGGCTTATTTGTATTCATTAATAAGTGAAGTACAGTAGAACCTCCATAGTTGACCATCTCTCTGCATTGACCACCTCCTTAAGTTGACCTAATATTCATAGACCAGATATGTACCACATGTACATACCAGTACAGTAGACCTAGTTCCCTATGTTGACCTCCTCTGTATGTTGACCAGTTTGTTACAGTCCCTTAGGTGGTCAACTTACAGAGGTTCTACTGTATTTAAAACTATAGTTGGTCTTTGAACAACGTGGGTCAGAACTATGTGGGTTCATTTTTTAAAAAATATAGTATCTGCAGAATGTGACACTGACCTATAAGGAGGGCCGAGTTTTCTGATACATGCATTACGCAGGGCAGACTGAAACACTTGAGTGTGTGTGGATTTGATTGTACAAGGGCAGTCCTGGAACCAATCCCTATGCATACCGGGAAGCAGCTTTCATTTTGTCTCTGAAAGCAACTTTAGACTCATTGCAGCAGTTTTGAAAGTAAGGTTCTAAGTTTGTATTTTCTAGAAATCCTAGCCTTTTACTTTTGATATTTTCTGAGAATTACTAATTACTTAGAAGACTGCTTTATGATTTTTAAGGTGTTGGCTTTCTTTTCTTTTTTGTTCAACCATGTATTTTAAAGTTGATTTATTGTGTTGCAATGTGAAATTATTTGTTGAGGTTTGAGAATGTTGTATAGGCAAATTCTCTATTTTGGACTTCATTGGTTTGAGAGAGAAAGAGAGAGATAACAGGGCTGATATTCTGCTGTTAAATGTATACAAGTGCATCAGCCTGGTTGTTAAAAGAGTGAAATCACTTTGTTTGTTTAAATATTTGTTGTGGTAAATACCTTTTGCTTGGGTTTTCTAAACTCCCCCTGTCCTGCCGTGTTGGTTGCTGTGGTCCCTACCTTAGGATTTCTCTAGGCCTTCCAATAATTCAGCAATGAAAGGGGTATTGTCTACCTGTCAGGCTTTTCAGAGCCCTTCCTGGTGCTCAGATCAGTGTCTATTTTAACTGGTTGCCCCAAGTTGTTAAATGTTTTGAATTTCACCTTTGAGCCACACCAAACTTACTTAAGTTAGGCAAATTCCACTATCTATTCTTGGGCTCTAAAAGATATGCAGAGTAAATATAGTGCAGGTGATTTACTTGCCTTCCACTTCATGAGCATTTGCCCCAGACTGAGCTCGGCCCGGTGCTTTACTTTCTCTCCCTTCCACCGTGACCTCTGTGTTCACAGGCCTGCAACTGTCGGTTCCTGAACACCAGCCAACTGCTTCATCAAAGAAATATCAAAAAATTCAGTGCTGGAGGAACACCCAGCTGTGATATTTGTAGATAAATGCTATGGTTCTACATTATCCTTTCAGGATTATTTAAAGGACTGTCAAGAGTACTTTTGCCTGTAGGTCATTTTTACCTTACTCACTGACCTTTAGGACCCGGGCACCTACACCATGTGTGCTGCATTAGGTATAATCAGTTTCTACAAGAACTGTATGAAATGCTTTGGAAAAAAAGAAGCTGAGTCCATTGTTTAATCCCAGAGTTATATATACCTGTAAGATATATACACAGGCACACATATGATCATTTAAAGATGTATCTTTTTTTTTTTTTTTTCCTCGCAGTTTTTGGTCGGGGCTGGGTTTGAACCCACCACCTCTGGCATTTGGGGCCGGCGCCCTACCCTTTTGAGCCACAGGCGCTGCCCACAAAGATGTATCTTTTATAATTAATATTTAAATACTATGTTTGATTTTTTTTACTCTACTTCATCTGTTCAAATTTGAGAGAGGTGTGATGCTGTCTTCCAAAACGATTGCGCTTTCCTCACATTACCTTTGTTTTTGACCAGTATTTTTAATATGTCATATTTGATACTGTGTGATCTGGATCACAGCCATGCATCATCACAGTGCCTTTTGGACGTCACTTTCTATGAACAGAGTAATAATAAACTTTGCCCTATTTTATGTTCAATTCTGTCTTGAATGCTAATTAATGTTATTTCTGCTTTCTTTTCATTTTTTGATTGCTTCATTTTTCTTTTCATTTTTTGATAAATTCTTTGCCCATCCCTTTGTTTTTAAGATTTTATTCTAAGTGGGTCTCCCATAAGCACCATTTTAAAAGATTTAATATTTTCTGCAGATGGAAATAATTTGTCTTTCTATAGGTAATTTTAAACATTTATCTTTAAGTCATAAATAATAGTCAATCAACTTCTTAGCCTTTTTTATGCTTTAATTAATTTATTTACTTTTATTTCAGATTAACGTGAGGGTATAAGCAACCAAATCCCAATATTTGAATTTATTAGGTGGAGAGTCCCTCTGCTTTAATTTTTTTATGTTTCCCTGTTGTTTCTTTTTAGCTTTTTCATCCTGTCTTTTGCTTATTTGGCTTATATTTTGTTTACATTTGTCTTCCCTAGTCATTGTGATGTATACTTCCTGTGTTTTATTTTATTAGCGGTTACCTTGAAGTTTTTAAAAAACATCCTTTAACCTCCACTTCTCTATTTGTAATATTAAGTAGTGAAACCATATTTTAAGCACTCATGTGTCAAAGAACTCTGAACACTTTAACTTTCTCCCATCCTTCCTTTTCCCTTCTGAGTCTTCGGCAACTTACTATTGACTTTGAGATACAACTTCTTGTAGTGCACGTTTTCAATTTCAAGAGGAATTTTGACATTAAAATATAGTTTAATAGTGAAAATACATTTTTTTCAGTCTAATTCCATTGGTTTTTATTGTTACTAGATGTGATAATAAGTTGATTGGCAGTTTTAGCTATCACTGTATTTGCAATTTTTCATTTTTTTTCTTGTCTTTAGAAGAAAGTTGGGAGAGGCTAGAAGTGTGCTAGTGGGGCATTTTAAATCTGAGATCCAGACTTCAGTATTGAGTGGATATGTGTCTATTACATGACGTTGCTGATTGGGTATGACTGCATGTTAGCAGATTTTAACCTTATTTTCTTTAATTCAAAAAAGAGGTGCAACGAGTTTGGATATTCAGTTATGACAGTCTGTACTAAGAGTGCTAGTGGGACATTTTAAATCTGAGGTCCACACTTCAGTATTGAGTGGATATTCGGAATACGTGGTAACTGAAGTTCTGAACATTAGTGAGATCACCATGAAAACGGAAATAGGATCTTCCGTAGCACTGGTCAGGTCATAATCTCTGGGCTTAAGGCCATAGCCACTTGCTGAGTTTTGGCAAAGAGGGTGAATGGGAACTGAGATCCAAGAGAAAACCTGCCAGTTTAGATTCATAGTCTTACACGTGGTCTATGGAGTACTCACATGTTTCTACTGGGGTGATCAAAGTACTAAGGCAAATGGGTTCTTAGTTAAATAAGGCATGCGGAGAGCCTACTGTGCCCAGATCTGGCAGGGAAAAGCAAGAGTTATGAATTCTAATGCTGTTCTGGATGTTTTACATTAAAAATCCCATTTAGTCATCACCATTTTTATTTTGCCTACACCAATTTCCTCATCTGTAATATGGAGACATAATATTTAATCCATGTGGTGGTTATGAGAATTCAGTAACAACAATGTGTGTAAAGTATCCAGACTGTGGTAGCTACTTATTAAGTTATAGCTATTATACTACTAATAATTTTACTAAATATTCATGTGTAGTTGAAACATTGCTAAAAAAAAAAATGAACAAATACTTGATAGTGATTTGCAAACTGTGCTCCTATAGCCACTCTTGGAAGGCGCCCATGGGTCTGTTTCAAGGTTGACCAAGCAGGTGCAAAGCTGGGCTTCTATGTCCCCATTAACCCACAGGAGAGGCGGTTTTGTCTGTTATGAGTGTTGATTGAAATGAGAGTAGGTAGAATTGAAGACAAAAGGACAAGAAGGGAAGGAACAATTACTGAGCCCAGAGAGAGCAGTGGCAAGAGAGGGCTGTCCCTGAGGACGGTGGCTTCTGCAGAGGGCTCAACAAGAAGGGAGTTGGGAGAATAAATTTCCTCACTGCAGTCTTCCTCCACCCTCCTGTCTCCTGCACAGCTTTCTGTTAGGGCATCCCAGCACGACACAGGTAGCCTCTGCAGACCCAAAGCAAGGCGGAGAAGTGTGGAAGAGTAGCTAGAAAGGGGCACATCTCGTCCAGATGAGGAGCAGAACTAAGGGACAGCCTGGCCTTCGCATGTGACGCCCTCATGCTAGGATGTTTAAATTTGCATACTAAAGGTGACTTAAGAATATCCCAGCCCTCGCCAGAATATCTGACTTAAACATTTAATAAAATTGTCCATCTGGGTTTCATGTTTTTGGATGGTTTTTCCTCAAGTGGCTGCACAGATAAAGCTCTGTCTCTTTGCTTCCAGAACAAGCTGTGTATATTGTACATTGTCTACACAGGAAGATGAAAGAGCATTTATTCCCTCAAGGCACTAGTGTGATGAAATGCATGGGCAGCCATTGTATATGGGATCATGGCACGTCACACTGCCATACCACTGGGCAGCACATCTGCTGCCAGTAAGTCATAGCTCCTGCCCTGTGGCATCTGGCGGCTTCCCAGCGTTGGTGAGAGCACGAGCCAGTCTTGGAGGCTACACAGGAGCTGGCCAGTTGACTGTAGAGGGATGTGTTGGAGGAAGGCAGTGCAGACAAGGAGCAGAGCTCCCGCAGAGACGGAAAAGGGCAATGCACAGAGTGTAGGTCCTGCAAAGGTTCCAGGAATGGTTCCTGGAAAAGAGCAATGTCACTGACCTTGGATAAATGTGGGGCCTGGTAAGGATTACAGGGGATTACACGAAATATATCTACACATGGGGTTTCTCAAGAACACTCTCTTATCGAAGACATATAAGCCAGTAGCTCTTGAGACATTTAGGTGGAATTCTAGCCAGAAAATATATTTGTAATTTAGAAGTATACAGGATTATTATTATTATTATTATTATTATTATTATTATTATTTGAGACAAGATTTGGCTCTGCTGCCCAGGCTGAAGTGCAGTGGCATCAGAGATCACTGCAACCTGGAATTCTCAGGCTTAAGGATCCTCCTGCCTCTGCCCCCAGAGTATCTGGGTCTACAGGCACATGTTACCATGTTGGCTAAGTTTTCTATTTTTTGTAGAGACAGTCTTGCTCTGTTGCTCAAGCCGGTCTTGAAATCTTGGCCTCAAGAGATCCTCTCTCACCTTGGCCTCCCAAAGTGTTGGGATTACAGGAGTGAGCCATTGTGCCTACGTCAGAATTGCTTTTTTAGTGAAGGGAAGGAATTTGATCAGAAAAGCTGTTTCTCCAATAGGTGGCATTCAATTACAGAAATAACAATTCACATACGGATAATAGATTCCAGAGTTATAGCAAAAGACTTCCTAAGCTAAATGATGTGAGGGAGGAAGGCCCTTCAGCCTCTTCCACTACTGAGCTAAGGTCCCAGCCTCATTAAGCAGAGAGGTTAAACTTCAGAAGGCAGAAGGTGTTCTAGAGGGAAGGGAAGCAAGGTCTAGGGAAAGGAAAAGAGAATTCTTGAGACAAAAGACTGGCAGTGTATATCCCGTTGCCAGGTTCAAGTGTGCACGTACAAGACTCACTTCTAAAGATAATGAAGAAAATGTAAGTGATGTTCTCGGGCCCACAAATACCTGTGGGGCCCTTTGGGTCAGGTGAAGTGAGTGATCTCCCCGACACTGGCGGAGGCCCATGGAGCAACTCTTCATGTTCATCCCCTAGCTGCCCCTGATGTCCCCAAGGCTGTCCTCACACCTCCAAGCTGGTTATAAAACTGCTTTTCCGGAATCAATTGCCTGTACAGATAATTGGTCTCTTGTTAATGTCAGTCCTGTAGAACAAGGGGCAAGGATTAAAGGATTTTTGAAGGAAACAGGAAATCTTCCTGAGCTCTGGATCGGCCTGTTTCCTGCCCCTGTGGGTCTCACTGAGAAGGAGGATAGGTTCCCGGCAGGACACAAAGCCATCAGCAGCCTCCTCCTGAGGGTGCCTCCTCTCCAAAAAGGCTTAAAAAAACTTCCTCTGTGGCTGACATAGACCATGGTTTCATAAAAATTGACTGGATTTTTTTCTTTTACTTTTTAAATTAAAAGTAGTGATTTAGAAGCTATCTCCCCATTTTACAGATGAGGAAATAATCCAGAATTCAAGACCAAAGCTCTTAACTACTCCACAGTCCTACTGATCATGCCAGGTGGTGAGGAATTCACAAAAGAGTACCACTTTCAATTACCTTTGGGATTTTTCTAATCCAACTCTAACATATTTGGAAAATGTACAGTGCATCAAACACAGTGCTTGGTGCCGGGGAGTTGAAGACAGGGAACTCACTGTCTAAGGAAGGAGACACACATGTTCCTGTTTAATGAGAATGCTGCCATTAGATAAGTTGTATGTACATTTCTATAAATGAAAACATTGATTTTAAAATTGCAAAAGAAATACAGTACTAAGTATGCAAAGCAATAAGTAAATATCTTGTGTGCTTCCTTTCCACTACACCCCAATCCATATACACAGCAATTTCAGTAGCCGAAGGTACTGCTGTTATCAGGTGGGTGAATGACCCTTATTCTTTTCCCTATATTTTGGCCAAGATAAGATCATAGCATACACACACTCTGCATCTCATTTTCCTCACTTTCTATTTCAAGGGCGTCTTTCCACGCAAACTAGTAATACTCTATTTTATGTATCATTCCTTGTTCATGAAGTTTGTGTTGTTTTCCTATGTGTGGCTATATGCTGCAATGAATATCTTTTCATATCTTTGCATATTTTTACTGGTAAATGGAAGATACATTTGTATTATAATTTAAAAAAATAATATACAGTATAATTGACTTTCTGTATGTGTGTACAGCTCTACGAATTTAATGCATGTACTAATGCAACCACTACCATGATCAGAGCAGAGAATAGTTCCATCACCCCAGAAATCCTTGTAGTCAAATTTATCCCAGCTCTAATCCCTGGCAACTGCTCATCTGTTCTTCATCTCTGCAGGCTCACCTTTCCCAGATGTCATATAAATGCAGTCAGATGATAGGTGGCCTTCTGATAGAGACTTCTTTTACTCAGCATATGCCATGTTGCAAATATTAACGATTTGTTCCTTTTTATGGCTGAGTAGCATGGACTGAGTACATAAACACAGCTTGTTTATGCATTCATCCATCCCAAGATATTTGGATGCTTCCAGTTTGGGATGATTATGAATAAATAGAGCTGCCATGAACATTCATTGTATGAACATGAATTTTCACTGCTGTAGAGTAAATAGCTACAAGCGGGATGGCTGGATATTATGTAAATGTATGTTTAACTTTGTAACAAGCTGTTAAACCATTTTTCGTAGTAGCTAGACCACACATTTTACATTACCATTATCAGAGGATGAAAATTGAGGTCACTACACATTTTAGCTAGCACTTGGTATTATCAGGTTTTCTTTATTTTCCTTTTTCTGAGCTGTTCTAATAGGTGTATTGCGGTAGCTCATGTGGCTTCAATGAGTATTTCCCTAATGGTTACTGTTATTAAGCATCTTTTTGTGTGTTTATTTGCCATTCGTATATTTTCTTTAATGAAGTGTCTCAAATCTTTTTCTCATTTAGAAAAATTCAGTTGTGGGGTTATGACAATTTTAAATACAGTCTGGATACAAATTATTTGTCACAATGTGATTTGCAAATGTTTTCTCCCAATCTGTAGAAAGACAATCTGTAAATTATTATTTTATTTTCTGAACAATACCTGCAATAAGCTACAGTTTTAAATTTTAATAAAATTCAGTTTACCAATTTTTTTTTTTTTAGTGGCTTATACTTTTGGTGTGATGGCTAGCAACTCATTTGCTGCCTAACTCCAATGTCATGAAGATTTTCTCCTATATTCTTGTATTTTTATATTTTATGTATTCTATTTTTAGTTAATTTTTATATAAGAAAGGAGATTTTAGCTCAGCGCCTGTAGCTCAGCAGTTAGGGTACCGACCACATACACCAGGTCTGGCGGGTTCAAACCCAGCCTGCGCCAGCTAAACAACAATGACAACCGCAATAAAAAAAATAGCTGGATGTTGTAACGGGCACATGTAGTCCCAGTTACTTGGGAGGCTGAGGCAAGAGAATCACTTAAACCCAATAGTTTGAGGTTGCTGTGAGCTGGGATGTTACAGCACTCTACTGAGGGTGACATAGTAAAACTGTCTCAAAAAAAAAAAAAAAGAGAGAGAGAAAGGTTTTAGATTAGGGCTTATTTTTTGCCTATAGATATACATTGTGGCCAATATTGTTTGTTGAAAAGTACAGCTTTTCTTCATATTGTTGCTGAATGAGGTGTTTTTTGATGAGTTGATATAAGAAATATATTAATAGTTTGTTAAAGAATGTATTGACATCAGCCTGCCTAAATTTGAATCTCAGCTCCACAACAAATCAGCTATGTGACAATCACCAAGTTCCTAACATTTCTGTGCCTTATTCTCCTTTTTTGTAAAATGGGCATAGTCACAGTACTTATTTCGTAAGATTTCTATGAGGATTGACTTATTGCATATAACTTGATAAGAATAATGTCTTACCTCTAAAGAGTAATGAATTAGGGCTAGCTTTTTCAAAACTTTGTAGATCGTGCAAACTTTTTTAAAACTTATAGATAGTGCAAGCAGGTCATATAAAAATGTTTTACCAATTATACTTCTCACCAACAATGTAGATGTCCCTGTTTGTCACCCAGCACTAGATATCATGACCCTCTCTATTCTTGGACAATTTGATAGGAAAATGATGAGATTCCTTTTGGTCTGTATTTTGAAATTTATAACCTTTTCATGTTTATTTACGTATAAGTTAGCTTTTGGTGAATAATAAAGCATCCCCAAATGTAGTGGTAAGACAGCAAATATTTATCATGACTTATGATTCTATAGATCTGTAGGGTCAGCTGGAAAGCCTTTAGGTCTAGGCTGAATTGGCTGATCTCTGTGATGCGCTGATGTCTTGGCTAGGGCTGGATGGTCCCTATTGGGGAAAAGTGGACAAAAAAGCTTATGAGGCAGAACTGTCAGGCTGGGGGTGGGGGTTGGGTCTAGGATGCTTCACTGACACATTTACAGTTGGTCTATTGGACTTCAGCTGGAAGGGCTCAGGTCTACTCCACACGGTTGCCAATCCTTCAGCAGGTCACCCTAGACCTCTTATGATGGCCTCGGGGCTCCACAGAGCAGCGAGAGAGTGCAGGCCCAGTGGGCAAGCACTTTTCAAGCCTCTGCTTGTGTCACTGTTTGCTAATATCCCACTGACCAAAGAAAGTCCAATGGCCAAGCCTAGATTCAAGGGGTGGAGAAATAGACCCCACTTCTTAACGTAAGGAAATGCAAAATGTTAT
Source organism: Loris lydekkerianus (assembly GCA_963574355.1). NCBI lineage: Eukaryota > Metazoa > Chordata > Mammalia > Primates > Lorisidae > Loris > Loris lydekkerianus. Next base: position 18,653 of record CAUYPK010046646.1, read on the forward strand.
GGCTATATATTTTTTTTCAGTGTACTGCAGTTGGCTATTTGTGTTTTTTCCTCTGTGAATTGCCATTGGTTTATTGACTTAAAGAATTTCTTTATGAATTACACATATTAACTCTTTTAAGTTTTATATGTAACAATATTTTTCCCACTTGGTCATTTAACTTCATTTATGTAATAATCTTTGCTATGTAGCGGTCTTGCTTTTTCTGTTGCCAAATCTGTTACTGTTTCTTTTATGGCTTTGAGTATCTTCCTGTCTTTGGATGACCAGACTGTAAGCTTCTTGAAGGTAGAAACCACATGCAATTCTTCTCTTAACCCACAGGGTGCAGCACAGAGTCCAATGTACAGTACCTACCAAGGAAGTGTTTGTAGAATGACTTCATTCACTGAAGGTCAATCTCACTCACTCATTTATTCAACCATTCATTCGATTATCAGTATTTTTTGAATACCTCTTATGTTCCAGACACTGTTGCAATTGTTAGAGATTTAACCGTGGGGAAAATAGATTTTTCTCATGGTTTTTAGACCTGATCTTAATAGGGAGTAACGGAACTTAATATTGGTGGGGTATGAGTTCAAGTTCCCTCTTTCTGCTTGTGTACTTTGGGCATATCCCTGAATATCCCTCAATTTCAGAGATTTTTTTTTTAAGCCTATAAAATAGAGCATAAATACCTTCCTTCAGTATTGTGAGAATTCAAGTGGACGTTTTAAACTATATTCTATACAATAAACACCACTTACCATAGTGTTTTTTATGTGGAAGATAGTTTAAAATAAATGTCAGCTTCTTTCCCTACAGGATCTAATCTTAGGCCTGCTGGGGAGGCTGGCAAATATCATAATCTTGAATATCTTCTGTTTTAGACTTTCCTGGTTTGGTCCTCCAGTGGTTCTCAATGGTTTGTCTCTTGGAGCAAGTCTTGGTTATTCTCTTTATTGTGCAACCAAGTACTTGAATTGCCTTCTCTTTGGGGAGGTGGTGAACAGGGCACTGAAGAGTGGAGCATTTTGCTCAATGCTGCGTTGGAGAACAGAGATGTTTGGCTGTGGCTATGGATGTGCACCTCTTTGGGCAGCACAAAGGTGGACAGGAACTTGGCAGGTGATTAAATCAGGAGATCCCAGAAAGAGAAGGTAGCCTGGCTCCAAAAACAGGTTTCTACCATACCAGATGCATTTCCTGATCTTCGATGAACATGATCCAATCAGAAAGCATCCTTCTCTTGGGGCAAAGAGGATAGAAAAGATTTTGAGGCAGCATTATGAGGCTTGGGGGAATCTCTGAGGTAGGGAAAACTCATCTCTGGGTTATTCTCAAGTTTCTGTTCTATGCCCTTTCCAGATTTTTGGCCAACTCTCCCAAAGTCTTCTCTCTCTTATCCCAGTTTCCACCAAGCTCCAGGATCCTCCAGGTGCTATCCTGTCAGATTTGTATATATTTCAAATTCTCTCACACTAAAGATTTGACCCTTCACATTGCTACTCTTAACATGGGAGGCTTGCACCAAGCAATCTCTAAAGTCTCGTCCAGTTTAAAAATCTTTGTTTTGATGGAACTATGTCACCCACCTCCCAGAATGGAGTTTGCATGTAAATAAATGGATGTTCAATAAGGGAATAAAGTCTCACTGTGCGGACACTCTGCTTGTTCCCTGGAAATAAAAAGTTTCCTGCCAGATAACTGATCCTAAATCTAACTAAAACATGTGTTATTTGGCCTGAATGGAAAATTTCTGGCATTTGAAGATTGGGAAGAGAATGCCATTCCCTTTAGCAGATAGACAAGGGCCCTGTTTGCCTGGGAAGCAGGGATGGGAAGTGGGCATGACCCTTAGGGAAACTGGCTTGGCACAACTCCTGGGTGAGAACAGGAGGTGGTTGTTACAGAGACAAGCCCAGTCACATCCAGGATGCCCTTGTCTAACTCTAAACTCCCAACTATACAATAAAGCTTAGCGACTTCCTTTAGTTATTTCCAGTCTTGTGCATTGGGTTCTTCTCATTAGTCATCTGTATCTTCTTAGAAAGAACCTTGAGGGTGAAGTTGTTGCCAGAGACTTACAACTTGTAGACAAAGATCAAGGAGTGTGACAATAAAAAAAGAGAAAAGTGTTGGAAAAATGACTTGGAACTGGATTTCTTCAGGGGAGACAAGAAGGCAGAAAAGATACTGAATATACTATAATACAAGGTTGACACAGAGAAATGGTGCCAGTAGTTCTTAGGACTCAACAAAAAGAAATTAAGGCCAACTTTAGTATAGGTTTAAGAAAGAGCATTCCAGAAGTGAGTCCTATAAGACACTTATTCATTTTTTAAAATCCTGCTCAGTAGTTACCCTTTGGGGGAAGCTTTTTCTGAGTATCTTACATCTTTCTTGCTTTGCCTGGCTAACTCCAACTTTCCCTTAGGTGAGATATCTGCAACCCTACCCACCCCAGTCAAGTCTAATGAGGTTCATCTTTATGCTATCCAGTAACATCATGTAATGCGCGTTCTTAATACCTATCATGGTATCAAGATTGTATTTATCCATGTGATTAGTTGTCCTTGTCTGTCTCTCACATTTGTCTGTCAGCTATGTGATGGCTAAGACTGGATCTGTTTCATTGGAGGTTATGACTCCAGGCCAAGTGCAGCACCTACCACCAGGGAGACCCTCAGTACAGGTGTTTACCGAATGAATGAATAGACAGGTGCATGATTTATTGAGCGTCTTTTGAACTGAAGAGACTTTTCCTTTTCTGGATAGCATAAAAAAATAACTAAATAAAAATCCAAGCAATTTCACAAAATATTCTCATTAATTTGGGAGTTGTTTTTGCTTCTTCAGCTCACTGCCAAGGCCTTGAATCCAGAAATTCTTTTGGCTAAGACCTTTTCACTTCATTGCCAGTTCTCTGATTTCTGAAATGCCTTTGGCCAAAGAAGTGCTAATTGCCATGTCAAGCATTTAAAACTTTAAGATGCCTACTTTTGTGACAAAGGTGAGACAACCATGAACACCTTAGAAAAACTGTAAGTGTAGTTAATACCAAACTTCTAAGAAAACATACAGATAGATGTTCTGAAGACACCAGGCATTATTCCAAACACATAGCAGCAGAATCCCACACAATACAAAAATTCTGAATAAGAGCCCAAGAGAATAGACTCACTATACAGTAATTTAACCTGCCTTTTCCTCGTTGCTTGCCAACACTTTGAAGATCAGGGGGCTAGCTTAATCAGAATTAGATTGCTGCTGTGCTGAGATTAAATATGGGGAAAAAACGCTAATTACAGCGAGCAGGTTGTGCTGCAGTGAAATTTATTTTCATTGATATTCATGTTTAAACTTTCAATTTCATCTGTAAGAAAAAGGAGTTAAAATTAGTTGACTGTTAAGATTTATACATTTTTAATTAAGCAAAATTATTTTTTACTCCAAATGGAATCTTATATGGAGCTCAAATGTAAAAAAGTAAATATGAAACTTGAGCAGCTTTGGTGAGAGGGTGTGTGTGGGTGTCTGGAATACATTTTGTTGATTTCATCTTTCCCACTCTCAGAAATTTCTGAAGCACCTTTTCACATAGTAAGAAATAATGATTCTTTAAGAGGATTTTGAAAAACACAGTTCTGTCTTTAATTTCTAATTTAGTTTTATTGTGATGGGAGTTTCTAAGACTATTTTTAAAGAAAAACATTTCCATGTTTTAGTTAACGATTTATAGGAATATTGAATACCCAAAAATCTAAATGCAGAAACAAGAGTTAAACAACATTTTGGATTAACCACAATGAGATTTAGTGAGGAAATGTTAATGTGAATTATTAGATGCTGTTACATATAGCACACACGAAATAGTCAGCAAAACATTTTAGAAAATTGTTATGCTTCAATTGTGATGATTATTTGTTAATGTGGCTGGCACCCTGCCACCATGGCAAGTATTTCCTCACAAACAAGGACACGCTTTTATGGAAACATTGCAAGGTGTTTAAGAGATCTTTGCTAAGGAAAAATACTATTAATCTCCAAAACATGTATGGTGTATGATATTCAATATGCATCTTACTTACAGCCTTGATGTCAGAAGTATAAATTGACCTAAATATAAATTGAATTTGATTAGAGTTCTTTAGGCTATGGTTGTAATGAAACAAGTCATTACAACCCCATGTGATTTGGAGAGGAAAGTGCTGTAATGGTAGGCATGGGGACTGATGTTGGTATGGGCCAAATGGGATCTGTGTTGGGGTAATTAGTCTCAGGAAAATGTCTCTAATGGCAGATTCCTCAGTGGCACCAGCTACACAGTTACAGTTGTGCCTTTCATGATGTCAGGAGTAGAGCTCTTTTAAGAAGCCCCAGGCCACAGTTGTACCTGCTATCATGGGGCCTCTCTGTTCTCTTTGACTAAGTCTGACCATCCTCCTCCCTTTCTCTGAAATATTATTTTAACCTATTTTTTTCAGCATTGTGGGATGACATCACATTCCCTATTATTAGTACAAAGAAAGAGAGAAAAATGCATCATTTGGATGCAGTCCACGGAGCATTAGAGTAGATACAGGGATGAATGATAACACACACATAAAGAGACACAAATATGTTCATGGCTCTTGATTTCTTTCAAACCATTCCTTTTAAAGAAATAGGCAGTAACTTTATTTATTTATTTATTTATTTATTTGAGACAGAGTCTCACTATGTCGCCCTCAGTAGAGTACTGTGGTGGCACAGCTCATCGCAACCTCAAACTCAGGCAATTCTCTTGGCTCAGCCAATAACATTTTTTTTAAATTTAATTTGTATTTCTAGGTAATGTTCAAATTGTTCAAAAGCTGGTACAGTAAATATATGGTGGAAAGCCTTCATCTCATCATTACATCCCCAGTTCTCCCCCAAGAGTCACCCTTATTCTTAGTTCCATGAGTAACCTTCCAGAAATTCTTTAGTCATATATAAGCAAATACAAATACAGATTCTTATTTTAAGAAAACTAAGCAGATAATTTTCCAGATCCATTCTGGGAAGTTGGCAGGTATTTCTTCTCCTATCCAAAGCACGCATATATACCCCTTCTGATACTGTAAATGGTATCACAAAGGGTGGAGAGCTTGCTGATGGAGGGGGGTTCCCTGTCACTGGCCTGCTGAACAAGAATGGCAAAGTGTAATCAAGTCGAGTCTCCGGGAATATACAACTTCCCTTTCCATCCCTGAAAGTAAGGGGAAATCACTGAAAGGAACAAGAGGAAGAACAAACCAGATCCATGCATAGAAACAACTTACAAATGAATGCAGTGGTCTTTCCAAATCAACTGCTTTTTCTGTAATTTCCTAAAGACATTAAATAATCCCCAGTTAGTGCCAGTGGGGTGAGTTCAGAGCAGATTCCATAGTTTTGCCAAGTCACTCAACTGGCCCTAGAAATGGGGCTGGATCGAACCAGAGTTGAAAGAATTACAGTGTTTCCTTCCTCTCGATGACCCTCTCTGGAATGGCGAGCACAGGCGAGGAGGCGGGGTTCCCTCTGCGGCAGGGCTGGACTCGCATGTGGGAGGGGAGGTATGTGCTCATGTTACTTTTGGAGGCTGTGATTCCACTGGTGGTTTTCTTACCTCATCCTCTCCTGCAAGGTTTTCATTATCCTAAACTCTGTCCTAAAATCTTAAAAGTTACCACTGACAGTAGAAGTAAGATGTATGCTTCAAGGTTAGACTTGGAAACCTATTCTAATGAAAATGTTCTTCTTTGATAGCATGTATTGAGTTAAATTACAATAAACTACAAATCCTGCTTAAATTAAGACTTGACTTTCAAATGCTTCTTCCTAATTAATCATAAAGGCATAACTCCTAGTAAGATCATCCTCAAGAAATCACTGCTTACATTGATAATTGCCATTGAAAACAAATCATGTGAGGACTTCATACCAAGTACCACTGACATAAGTAGATGCTTTAAAAGGTGTGGTAGATGCACTTTATTCCAACTTAAATGCTCAGGAGCCATTAATCACTCTTCTTGGGCATTCTGTAAAAATTGTAACATTTGTTTTTTTCCCTATAAACTCAGTAGCTATCAAAGCAATTTGTTAAATATCAGCAAAGAGGTTAGTTCAGACTCAAGGGATCACTCTCATTTTTAAGCTGATTATTAGAGAAGTGGGAGCCAAGTAAATGGTGGCTGGGATTGAACCAAGCAGATCTGAAATGAAATTTGCCATCTGTCCATCCACCCAACCACCTGATAAATATTCATATGTGTTACATCTACTAGATGACAAGATTGGGCAGGATATTCCTATATAAACTCCTAAATTCCTGTTCTTATACGAATCAGTTGGATTTGTTATTTAGGGGAAGAGAGCATAAATAAAATAATCACAAACTGTGGTGATCTTCACAAAGAAAACAAACAGGAGGCTGAATTAGAGATAGTGGGAGGAGAGTGTCCTAGGTATTGTAGAGGAGGCAGGCAAAGACGCCCCCGCATGAGGAAGTGGTATTTAGGCTACAGACCTACAGGATGAACAGAAGGCAGCCAAGCCATGAGTGGAGAAAAGTGTTGAGGTTGAGACAAAGAGAACAGCACGTACAAAGGTTTTGAGGTAGGAAATGTGCTGGTACAGCCAAAGGCTGAAAGACCAGTGAGCATTTTAATCCTAGATCTGCCTTCAATTGCTGTGGAGGATTCAACAAGCCACTCAATCTTTCGCGACTTCATCTCTTCATTTTCCATTTTGAGATAATGGCGCCTATGTCACAGGGTGGTTGGGAGAATTTAACACGTGTGTAGCTGATTTGAATCACTTTACATCCACACAAAGGTCTCTGAGATTCCACCTAGGTCCTCACCCCCCAGTGTGTTTGACTTTTCTAATCTGATCATTTTATGTAGACTTGAGAGCTACACTATTGGAGCTAAAGAACATTTCCACCCCTGGTATTCCACATATAGGCACAGTTTCTAAAGTTAGAAATTTAGGGGGAAAAGGGGGGGGGGAGAGAAAGGAAGTGGGGGGAATAGAGAAAAAGAGAAGGGAGAGGAGGGAAAGAGAAACTGAGAAAGTAAAAATGGAGGATTTTCTTTAACTTGTGCTTCAGCAATCATGCCATGAATTTATGAAATTAAATTTGAAAGCTCAAGCAAAGTTCTACTTTTACATTTAGGACTAGGGTGTGAGGTTTGGGGCTAGGTGTTCAGGAAACAATGAAAAGAAATGAAATAATGATCAATGACTACTTGATACATAACAGACATAGTGTTTGGACATGTTATATATTTTATCTTATTTAATTTTCAGGAGAATCCTAAAAGATAGGTTTTATTTGCCTTATTTAAAAAAAGGGGGGGGATGTAAAAAAAAATAAGGCAAAGGAGGCCCAGAGAGAAATACAGACCTTCCTTAGTCAATATCCCTCTCTTATCTTGGGTAATTTAATTTGGAATTGGGCAATTCTTTTAAAATGAGAGTCTATAAAGCATAATTGTATGTAGTTGATATACTTCTTTAGAATATTATTATGGCAGTATGACATTAGCACCACAGAATGAATAGCTAAATATTAATTGTAATGAATAATAATGATAATAATGCCATTACCCTTAATTTATATCAGTGCAACAAACATTTACTGAATACCCAGCCATGTCCGAGGCACTACAGTGGATGGGTAGAGATATACGTAGTACAGTGCATGGCTTGTTGGGAGACTAATGGGTAGCCCATTGCAACCACAGTGTGCACTGGGGTAGGAAGGTTTGCACAGTTGATGTGATGAAGGGCCTTGATGCCTTAGTAAAGAGTTTTGGATCTTGTCCCATAGAAGATAGGCACATGACCAGAAAGCATTTTAGAAGGGCTGCTCACACAACTATTATTATTTTTTAATTTAAAAAAATTTACAACTATTTTTGGACAAGGCTTATAAGCACCAGTTCATCCTGTGGGGTCATGTTAATAACCTTCATCTTGCATTATGTTCCCTCTTTCCTTTTAGGAATGGTGGAAGGTGCCATGGACTTGATCTTGATCAATTCCCTACCACTTGTATCTGATGCTGAAACATCCCTTACCTGCATTGCCTCTGGGTGGCGCCCTCACGAGCCCATTACCATAGGGAGGGACTTTGAAGCTTTAATGAACCAGCACCAGGTTCCACTGGAAGTTACTCAAGATGTGACCAGAGAATGGGCTAAAAAAGTCGTATGGAAGAGGGAAAAGGCCAGTGAGATCAATGGTGCTTACTTTTGTGAAGGGCGAGTTCGAGGGGAGGCAATTAGGATACGAACCATGAAGATGCGTCAACAAGGTAACGTACCCCTAAATTATGGGCAGTTGAGGTCTACTGAGGCACACACAAACGTCTTTAGCTTCGGCAGCTGCTCCTTCAGGGCCTGGGCATGAGCTACCTGAGCTTATAGAGCGTGTCTCCCTCTTTCCAAGCGTTGTTGTCTCTGATACACAGAGTCTTGGAGATGGAAGAGCCCATCCAGTCCAACCCTCTCACTAGACAATGTGCCAACCTCATGAGCTCAAATGAAATATATGTTCTACTAAAGGCTTCATGGCACCTATAGTAACATGACTATGTAATTTGTACATAATATGAAAATATGAAGACAACTGCCTATTGACAAACTATTGGCTATTTTGAACTTTCTCATTGATTTTTCTTATAATATGCTGTTTTGCTTGCCCCTAAGTACTCTTAAAGGAAGTTAATATTTTCAGGGAAAAATTATGATAGGAATAAAAATTTGAAAGGGAAACATCTGTCAATAACTCAATTTAATTGGTTACTTGGTGCATCAGTTATCTATTGCCACAATAATGCTGTGGAGCATAACCGTAAACCACAGTGGAACACAACAATAAGTACCGTATATACTCAAGTATAAGCTGAGTTTTTTCCGGCACAAAATTTGTGCCGAAAAACCCGAACTCGGCTTATACTCGGGTCATACAGGTTATTTGATTTGGTGATTGTGATTTAGCTTGATTACCTGTTAAGCTACGGTTTTCTGCACTTTATTTAAAGTTTT
>CAUYPK010046648.1:0-14526 GCA_963574355.1 Loris lydekkerianus
TTGTTATGTGGGCTACTCTTACTGGGGTTAGGTGATATCTCAAAGTACTTTTGATTTGCATTTCTCTGATGATTAAGGATGATGAGCTTTTTTTCATGTGTTTGTAGATTTTGCGTCTGTCTTCTTTAGAGAAGTTTCTCTTTAAGTACCTTGCCCACCCTGAAATAGGGTCACGTGTTCTTTTCTTGCTAATAAATTTGAGTTCTCTGTGGATTCTGGTTATTAGACCTTTATCGGAGGTATAACAGTATTTTATATTTTCAAGTTTATAATTTTAAAATCTAATATTATGTCTACTTTAAATATAAACATTATTTCTTCAGAAATAGATTTAATTGTAATTCTCTTAAGAGTATGCCTCTATCTGTACAGAAAAATGGTTATTTATGCTATAGAACAAATATCGGATTGCAAACATTTTTATAAACAACAAATACATGAACAGCATATTTCCCACAGCACTCAAGTGAGAATGGCACCATTGAGCTGCTTTCTTCTTTTTTAAAACAAATTATTTGCAATCTCCTTAGAAAATAATTCATGTGGAATTAAGAACATGCAGAGAAAACCATGATTTTACTTACCTAGTGTCTCTCATAAGAAGTGCACTTCCCAATTTGAAACAAGTTTTATCACCTTCACAAAATGCACGTCTCAGAGAAAAACTCTCTCCTAGATCAAAACCTATACAATGACACAAGCAATTTAATTCAGTAGTTGTGATAAGTTTAGTAAATCACAGAAATACTGAATTTTTTTTAGTTTTTTTTTTTAGAAATATTGACTTTCTGGATTTTCTGTTGTATCTATAGATTTATTTACTTCAATTAAAATCCTGCTGTTTGGGATCAGCAAACCTTCTTGATTTTACTTTTCTGCTTTTAGGGGAGAAGGGAATGAAATTCATTCTGCATGCGGAATATGTAGTCACCTTACTGGGAAAAAAATGCATAAATGTGTTTCAAATACCTCAAATGTCAATTTCCTTTGACCTAGAAATTAGTAAATAATTACAGCAATTCATTGTAGTTCTAATGTCTAATGACAAAAAATTAGTTAGATTAAATAAATAATACATTCAGCTGATATCTAAGAGGTCTTTTAAAAAAAAATCTGCATTTGGAAGAATGTATACTGATGTGGGAAAATGCTTGGATTTCAAATATAACACAGTTTTATTCACACACACATGCACTTGTGGGTGAGAAAGAGAGAGAGAAGGAGAAAAAACAGAGAGAAATGAGGAAGGAAGGAAGAGAATAAGAAGACAGAAATGTTATATCAAAATAGTAATCTCTGCTAATCTGGGTGGTGAGATCTTCTTTATCATAAATTTTCTTCTTTCAAAATATCCGCAATAGACACAACTTTATGATTTTAAATAACATTTTCTCTCTAAGAGGTCGTGGTATTGTTGAACTTAGATTAAACATAATACAACTCTGCTCTCAGAATTTTCTCTGCACTATCAACTTTTAATTTTTGTGATGATGTTATGATCCTAAATTGCAATATCAAAGACACTACATAACCAGAGATCATTTTACATAAAATGCTACTTTGCAAAAAATTATAATGCTTACCTGAAACTTCAAGTTTATTTCTGTTGTTTTGTGCCAATTGATGTCCCTCTGTTCTCAGTATAGGACATGGCCTTTCTATTAAAAAAAAAAAAGGGGGGGGCATAGATTATTTGCACTACATTTTCAATCAAATTTTTCAAATAAATTTGAATTACACAACATAACCAGAAACTTAAGATAAAAACGGAAATAAAATAAGTGATTTTACTAAATTTCTGTAAAATAAGGATAAGTGTAGTTGTTTTAGTGCTTATTTATGTAAAGTTCTTAGAACGCTGCTTGGTACACAGTTAAACACTTGGTAAGGTTGGCTAATATTATTACCATTATTTTTCTAATTCTACCCATAGCTACATACTGCACATTAAGCTAGTTTTAACATCATTAAGCTTATGTCTTCGAAGTATGCTGCAATAGTAAAACAAGAGAACTACTGCTGTATATTTTTACATTACTTTGATTCAGATTTTGCTGTCGTGTGGACATTAAACTTTTACAGCAAAGGAAAACATGGAGGGAAGTTACTACAATAAAATAAAAAGGCAACACCACTACCTCCAAGTGGCCGAGAATTTTTAAAAAGGGGTAAAGTCATTGAGAAAGTATTAATCATGTGCTAATGCACTTAGGGACATTTGAAGAAATAAAACATAAAGTTAGATTCCACTCAGTGAATTTACATTTTTAATAGCAGCACAACACACCGATATGATAATAGATATACGTCCATTCATTTTTTAACATCTGGAGATGTTTTTAAATCTAATTCAGGCTAGATTCTACAAATGTAATAGTTAATTCAGACAATTTTGAACAAAATTGAAGCCAATTTTCAAATTATGTCAAGGTTAACTGTACAACTGGGAAGTTATGATGTTTAGTTTTAGATTTTAAACTGGATCACAACCTTAATTCACCATGTTTAAAATTGATGTTTGGGTTTAATTACTTAAAAATGTTTTAATATAGAAAGGAGATAAACTGCTTAACACAAATTGATCCCTGCTCTGAGAAAATGGAAATTGCCCATTCACTGGTTCAATTGCTGATCTCCTCAGCTGTTCATTCAATAAACATATCACAGACCTTAGGGGTGTTGACAGGGCATCATCTTAACATATTTAATCATAAAATAAATCTAATTCTAAATAGTGCTAACAATCAGATTTTTAAAAAGTGAATAAACTGCAATAGATATTCTGAATACACAATTTGTAAAGTAAGTGAGATTATAGCACTGAATAGTTTTAGCGCTTAGATACTTTAGAAAATCTTCTGAGATATTAACATTACTATAGGGTCTAAATAGTAAAATAATTGAATATTTTGTAAAGATTACCAATTTTTGATCTGAATTCATAAGTGACTTCAGTGACTTATAAGTGACTTATAAATTCATAAGTGACTTATACATAAGTGTATAAAAATGGAACACCTTAACTGAGCCCTGGGAACAAAACTGTAGAACACCGCTGAGAGAAATTAAAGATCTACATAACTAATGGGAAAAAACAAGTCTGTAGGGTAGAAGACTCAAAATTATTAACGTGTCAGTTCTCAGTTTTATCTCTAGATTCAGAGCAATGCCAATTAAAATCCCAAAAGGATGTGTATGTATGTGTGTGTAAAAACTTACAAGCTAATTTTCAATTTTATATGGAACTATAAAATAGCTAAAGGCAAAATTGAAGGAGAACAAGCTGGAGAACTTAAGCCAGCAGCTATCAGGAATGTTCACAATGTGATCGGTATACTATGGAAAACCAAAGCCTATCCAGGCGCACACAAGTCTCCTTATCTGCAACATAAGGGCTACTGCAATTCGGTGAAAAATGGATGGTCTTTTCAATAACTAGTACCAGGAATATCCATATAGGAAAACACTGACCCTTAATCTTACATCATATGATGCCCAGAAATTTATGGGAGATAATCATTGGTCTACGTGTGAAAGGTAAAACAAAAAATCATCTCCAAGAAAACATAAAATCATGAACCTGAGGTAGAAAAAATTTCTTAAAAGTGACACAGAAAGCATTCATCACAAAAGAAAAGCTTAGTAAATTGAATTGCATTATAATTAAAATCTTTAATCAAAAGGCATTTTAAAAGTAAAAAGGAAAGTCATAAATTAGGGGAAAGGTGTCTGCAGGCCACATATCCAGTGAAGTGTTATTTCTAGAATCTATAATGAATGCTCACAAATCAATAATAAAAAGATTGGAAATCTTATTCTGAAAATGTTCATAAATATTAAATAACTTCACAGAAGAAACTATCCAAATGGCCCACTCCAAGTGCTCACCCTCATTAGTCAGCAGGAAAAGGCAAAGAAAAACCATGATGAGAAACCATTAAGAGAAATCACTAAAATTAAAGAACTGATAGCACCAAGCGTTGCTGGTGACACGGAGGGACAGGAACTCTTCTTGTTGCTTGGTGAGGGTGAAACTGATACAAGGCCGACAAGAACTCCGCCCTGAGAAATTGCAACATCTCCTGTTGCTCTTTGGTTTTCCTACTTAATCATTTTCTGAGAAGTAACATATATGAAATGATTATTATTCCGTGTTATTCCATAAATGTATGAAAACAAGAGCCGTGAGATGTTTTGCATTTTTCAAGGCTTCTTGCTGGACAGAGGGGGAAGCAGATCTCTTCATTTGATTAACAGTTGCCCTCAGCCCCTCTGCACACTTGGGGCTTTGTCAACACCTCTGAAAGCAGAGTGGTTCTCAATCTTCCTAAGGCCTCCTAATGCCACGACCCTTTGTGGTAACCCCCAACTATAAAATTATTTTCATTGCTGCTTTATAACTGTAATTTTGCTACTATTATGAATCATAATGTAAATATCTGATATGCAGGATGCATTTTCATTGTTACAAAGGGGTGGCAACCCACAGTTGAGAACTGCTGTAAAGGAATATCAGATATCCTAGGTTGGGAGAAAAATATTGGTGAACAAACTTTAAGAAACTATTTGCAGTATTTACTAAAGCTAAATATGCATGAACTCGCTTACTAAAACTGAATGACCCAAAAGAACTTAATGCAAAAAATGAGTGTAACTGGCCTCTCTGCATGACTGTGAGGTGTAAAACCGGTAGTAACCCAAATATTCATCAGTTGGAGAGTAAATGTATCAATTATAGTATAAACAATGAAAAACGGTTAAGGGAATAAAAAAGAATGAGCTATTAAGACATGCAGCAACAAGGTGAATCTCATAAATATGATAGTAAGTGGATACAATACCATTCATAAGACAATGCCTAATACATGATTCCATTCATAGGAAGTTTAAGGGACTACACTCTACTCTCCACCAGAGCAACAGTCGTAGTTACCTTGGGGGGATGTCAACAGGTATACAGAAGCCTCCTGGGCTCTGCCAGTGTTTTATAATTTTATCTGAGTGCTAGTTACATATATAAAAAATTCATTGCACTCTGCATTTAAGATTTTTTTCACTTTACTGTGTGGTAAGTAATATGTCAACAAAAGGAAGAAAACCATGTCTCCATAAGAGTATGTGTTAAGATAAAAATAATGTTGCAAGATTTTTAAAAAACCTAATTTCGGACCAAATTTTATAGTGACTATGAATGACTATATTAATAAATAAGATTACATGTTTCACAACATATGTAGGGAAGCCTCAGCAGATGATTTGCAAAACAAATCATCTTAAGACAGTGGGAAGGGACTTCCCACTATGACACTTTGGTAGTGAGGAGATGGTATGTTGGCCTACTGCCAAGGTGGAAACAGTATATATCTTATTTAAATTTCTTCTGAAGTCTAAGTGAATAGAGGATGAAGTCAAAGTAATAAACCTGTCACTTTGAAATGAATGAAATTTAACATTTCTAGCCAAATTTATGAAAGTATTTCTCCACTAAAAGTCTATAGTTTATGAAAATCAAATGCCATTTCCTCTCTTCAGAATGCATGCTTTGTTGTAGAAATCTGAACAAAGCAAATTTAAACTAAATGGGGGTTTGAAATTTAAGGCATGATAATCTGAATGCATAAGTTTTATGGATTTATTGCATAGGAATGGCAAGGCATTGCAAGTGGCTATTGCAAGTTCGATATGTTAATTTCTTTAAGTATTGATGTGCACATTTTAATATAAAGTAAATCACCCTTTTGAGTAAATGTGCATGTACCTTGAAGCACTACGGATAAGACACAAACATTCAAACATCCTGCTAAGTAGACAAAGATGAAGCTTCACGGCAGGTTTCCAAGGCTTTCTGGGGTACTGTGAAAGTAGTGACTAAAATTTCACTGCAAAAGATGCCTTTATCCATGTATCCACTGACAGGTACTTAGGCTGTTTCTGTATCTTGGCTAATGTGAATAATGCTGTAATAAATATGGGACTGTAGATATCTTTACAAAGTAGTGATTTCCTCTCTGTTGAGATAGATTAAAAAGAGGGATTTTTGTTTGTTTCTTATTGAGATAGGGTCTCACTCTGTTACACAGGCTAGAGTGCTATGGTGTCTAGCTGACAACAACATTAGACTCCTCTGCTCAAGCCACCCATCACCCTCAGCTTCCCAAGTAGCTGGGACTAGAGGTGCGCACCCCAATGCTGGGCCCAATGCAGGGCTAAGTTTTCCTATTTTTAGTAGAGATGGGAGGCTTGCTCTTGCTCAAGTTGATCTCGAACTAAACTCCTGAGCTCAAGCAATCCTCCCACCTTGGGCTCCCAGAGTGCTGAGATTACTTGCCTGAGCCACAGCACCCAGCCTGGTAGTTTTATTTTTAATTTCTTTAGGAACCTCCATACTGCTCCCTTTCCTCCATACATACCCTTGCCAACCTCTATTATCTCTTGTCTTTTTGATAGTACCCATCCCTGTGGGTGGGAAGTGATAGCTAATAGTGATTTTAATTTGAATTTCCCATATGGTTAGTGATGTTGAGCACCTTTTCATACACCTGATGGCCTTTTTTATGTCTTCTTTGGAGAAAGGCCCAGTTAGGTCCTTTGACCATTTTTTAACTTGTTTTTCTGCTATGGCGTTGTACAAGAGTTCTTTACAGATTTTGGATAATGATGATCCCTTATCAGATTTGTGATTTGAAATTATTTATTCCTAGCCTACAGGCTGCCTTTTCATTTTGTTGACTGTATCCTTTGCTGTTGACTGTGTCCTTTGCTGTGGAAAAGCTTTGTAGTTTGACATCATCTTATTTATTTTTTATTTATTTATTTGTAGCTTGAGCTTTTCCTGTGCTATCGATGAAATCACTGCCAAGGCCAATATCAGGAGCTTTCCCCCTATATTCTTTCTAGGAGTTTTATGTTTACAGGTCTTACATTTAGATCGTTTATATGTTGAGATATTATTCAACCTTAAAAAAGAAAAATTCCTTCCATTTGCCACAACACGGATGTACCTAGAGGTTATAGTAAGTAAAGGTTATAGTAAGTTATAGTAAGTAAAATGAGCCAGACACAGAACAAAAATATTGCTTGATCTCACTTATAAATGTTTTAAAAAGTGCCAAAATACACAGCAATAGAGAATGAAACAGCATTTACTCTGGGTTGGAAAGGGGAGAGAAAATAGAGACATTTAGGTCAAAGTATCTGGACAGGCCTGGAAATCTAATGTGCAACAACACAGGACTAACAAAATGCACTAAAACATTTTTGTTGACTAAGGAGATTTTAGCTTCTCATGTCACAAAATGAGTAACTACATGATAAGTGAGATGACACGTGTGTTATTCTGCATCATTATAGTAACCGTTTTATTATCACTATGTCACACATAACATCATGTAGTAGACCTCAAGTATATACATAATTGTTTAAAAGAATGTTCATAAAAATAAAAAAAAAATACACTGCTTACACTACTTAGAAAACCTTAATCAGCAGATTTTTAAAGCAAACGCAAATGTCTTTAACAAATGCATGCTAATCTGCTAAAGATCATCAGATCCACCTTCCTCTGACTGGGCTGGAAGGACCTTCCCAGTGCAGCTTCCCGGGTTGGAGAGGACCTGAGAGAGCCAACGGACACAGGAGGGAAAGAAGCTAGGTCAGATCTGCATGTGTCATGATCTTATCTGGATTAGCTACAAAGAAAATACATAATTTAAAAAAGTATTTTTACCCCTTCTTTTTCCAAAAATCAGAATCCAGAGCACCAAAGAACAAGTCATCCAAGAGAAAGCCATTCAAGGGTAGAGTTGAAACAAAAGTTTCCCGGAAACTGACTTTTTTCTCCCTCTGTATTTGAACTTTGCTCCTTAAATGCATGATTTTTTGTTTTCTAATATTTTCCAGAATTGCAAAAGCAACGATATCAAATACAACGATATCAAATGATTTAAACAAAATAATAACAAACTCTCTGTTATTTAGTGGAAATGTATTTTGCTCTCACCCTCAGTTCTAAACATGTGTTTTAAAAATATTTTCGTTCCACACACACATGGGCACACATACAAAATCATTTTTTCCCCAATCCCTAAATCCTTTAACTGTATTTTTACCTATTTGTCTAGCCTCCTACTGTATTGCCAAGCATTCAAATCTTGCGATTAGATCAGTCTCCTTATACATACTTTTCCTATGATTGTTCTGACATTTTCTAGGTTCACTCATATAAAATCTTCAGTTTAATATAGTATGTAGTATTCATTGAAGGCACGTCAACATTCCTCTTTTTTCACTTTTTTCTTATCATTTACTCAAAGCCCGTTCAATTTCCTCCTCCTCTAAAATAGCTAGGAAGCCCAGATGAGTTGAAATCCATCTGTTTTAAAATATTTTCAACTGTCGTACTATCTGTTTAATAAAGGATTTGTGTATGTGGCTGCTATTCATACTAAAAATGGACTAGTCACTCTCTGCGGCAATAGAGGCCTCTGGAAAAGCCAGGAGGTCGTTTCCTGTGTATTACAAAGGTGAATATCAAAGTTATTGGCATCATGAAAAATAATGTAAACATTTCTGTTATACTCCAGAATTTATTGAGATTTCTTAGTATTGCTTAAATGATTTATACACCAGCTTACTGATTGCAGGAAAAGAAAATGTAATTTGTCTAGGGAATATATAATTTACCTTTTAAATTTCTAAAATGTACATATTTCCACACATATGTACTTTAATTACAATGTATTATTAATAATACCACATGACAACATTCAATTAGTGTGAATTAAAGCTTGATGAGTTACATAAATTCAGAAGAATTCCTGTTCATTTGATGCCTGGGAACTACCCTGAAAGGCAAAGTTTGACCATCTCCCTCCCAAGAGGCCTCCCTAGGTAGTGTTTATTGCTTTGGTGAATTTATCAGACTCCAAGTTCTAGTCTTTGACTTTGCAGACTTAGAAATTAGATTTTAGGCCAGGCACAGTGTCTCTCTCCGGTAATCTTAGCACTCTGGGAGGCCAAGGTGGGTGAATTGCTTGAGCTCAGGAGTTGGAAATCAGCCTGGGCAAGAGCAAGACCTCGTCTCGACCAAAATCAGCAAAATTAGTTGGGCGTTGTAGCAGATGCCTGTAGTCGCAGCTATTAGAGAGGCTGAGCAAAGAGGACCTCAAGAGCCCAGGAGTTTGAGGTTGCTGTGAGCTACGACTGACACACTGGCACTTGACCCAAGGTGACAGAGTGCGACTCTGTCTCAAAAAAAGTAAAAAAAGAAACCTGATTTTGAAAGCATATAAAGCACAAATCCATTTCTCAGTACCATGTGCTCCCTATCTCCTCCCTCTCATCCACCTGACCGCAGTCCCCTGGCCTTTCTGGCTGTCTGTTTCTCCCATGTGCTGTGTACGCTGAGCCTCAGAGCCTTGGTACTAATGCTTCCTAGGCACTCAGGTCTCTGAATGCTTTTATGTCTCCATTTAAATCAGTGGTTCTCAACCTTTCTACTGCCGCAATGTATTTTCATTGTTACAAAGGGGTCGTGACCCACAGGTTGAGAATCACTGGTTTAAATGGTCCCACTTGAGGGCCACCTTCCCTGATCATGATGTGTAACAAAATCCTTACATCATACAGGATTACAAAACACAGCAACTAAAACACAGACTCCCCAATTAAATCTGAATGTCAGAGAAATAAAATAAATTTTAGTGTAAGTATGTCCCATGCAATATTTGAAACATACTTATACTAGAAAATCATTCATGGTTACCTACACTTCAAGTTTAACTGGGCACTCTCTATTTTACCTGGCAGCCCGCCTCGCACACTGTGAGGCCAGATATGAGAGTAGCTTGGACTAGGACAGAGTTAACAGTGAAAATGGAAATGGGGAAAGGAATTGAGATACAAGAAGCAACAGGATGTGATCATGGATTAAATGTAGGGAGGAGGAAGAGTAGGCTGCTTAGGGGAGAAAGCTTTAGTTTACTGAAGTGAACGTCACCAGAGAAGTAAAAGGAAATTCAGCAGGCAGTAAATTGATCTGTAGTGAGACACAGGAAGAGTCAGAAAGGTTAAGTGTGAGGTGCCCGTAAGAAATTCAAATGGCTAAGTTCTTGAATGGGCGGTTTGAAATACACGTATGAAACGCAAAAGAGAGAGTCAGGCTGTGAAGTCAATTTGTGAATCATTGATACATAATACATAAATCCTATTTAAAACCGTGGAATGGAGGAGATCCCATAGTGGGTGAGACAAGAAGGAAAAGGGACAAGAATTTTCCCCTGAGAAATTGCGACATTTCTCCTCTTGCCTATTTTTCCTGCTTTGGTTTTCCCATTTCTTCATATCCTCAGCAGTAACATATATGAAATTACCATTTTCCATATTATCCCATAAACAGATTAAAAAAAAAAAAAGCTTATAGATGTTTTGCATTTTTTAAAAGGCTTCCTGGTGGTTAGAGGGGAAAGCAGGTGTCTTAGTTCTATTAACATTTGCCCCCAGGTTTCCTGTCCACTTTGTACTTTGCTGATACTTCTGATGAGGGACTGCTGGGTATGCTAGGCCGGGAGAAAAACCTTGCTTAGCAAAAACTGGTAAAGGACATTGGACCAGAATATAACAAAAATAATCTGAAAATGTAAACAAACAAGGAAAACATGGGAATATAGCTTTCTTATCAGGTCACAAAAAGGTCACAGAACCACCCCTGCTTATCTTTGACTCAAAACTACGTATCGAAGGCAAAAATGCTTGTTTATAAGCTATATTCTTTATTAAATCACGTGAGGATTCATTCGTAAATAAAGGATTTACGAGTTACAAAGGACATTTGTCCATATGGGATTTTTACATGACACCACACTGAGCACAAAGAATTCTTAAAAACACAAGATAAAATTCTCTATGTAAAAGCTTACTTTTCGTCTGAATTTAAGAGTGAGATGTTTGCCAATTAATAAAAGCCATATTTTAGAATGAATAGAAAACTACCTTAGAAGGCTTTATGTGTACAGTTTGGAGCCTAAATTTATAATCAGTTCAATCTATACACTTAACTTGCAGTTTTACCATAAGCAAAATAAATTTTATTACTTAGATGTTATTGTGTTGTCTTTGTTAGGTTGTTTTTCCCCCTCTGGTTTTCTGTTTTTTATTTACTTTTGGTGCTAATTAAGTGCTTCTGCCTTAGAACAGATTAAGGAAAGTAGAGGAAACTTTAATCACTTAGCACATAAGCTTCTATAATAGAGGAAACAATTTTCAGCAACTGATTAAAGCAGGTTTTGAGATTGTTTTTTAATACGATTCTCTTCACCACTTTCTGTCGACAACTGAGCTGAAACTGAAGTTCATTTTCAGTGTAAAAATAGTAAAGAATGCCTTATTACATAATGTCAGCATAATGGTAAAATGGATGAAAGAATATGAAACTAAATTCCTAGTATCTTCAAGATTTCAAAATTCAAGTGGTTATTGAATTTCCCCATATTACTCCTGAATTCCATCCCAGCTGGGACAGTATTCCAAAAATGGTTAAACATACCACAAAGCAAAAGTAAAGCAATTAAAAGACTGGATTTTACCCTTCATATATTTAGGTTTAATAGTAAACTGTTGACAGTCTTACAGAGTCCAGAGCTGAAACCCTAGCCTCTCCCTCAGATTTGTTATATTTTATTTTTAGATGTAATCACTTCCCTCCGGTAAATGGTTAGTGACCACACGCGCAGGTCTGCACACGAGAAAACTAAAAAGGGAACCTTGCACTGTGAATCAGACAGACAAGACTCATGAAGGGGCCCTTGCCAGGGTTTGCCCAACATGTCATATTCTTCAATAATCCCTCTGACAGTTCTGTGCTGACATTTTCAATTAATGTAAACGATACTCCACGCCAGGCAATTTCCATGGCACGTCCAGGCTGTGTTGCTTCACGAACCTTCCATCAAATGACAAAAATCAACCCCTGATTTTTTTTTTATTAATTGCCTGTAGGGCTTCATGTTATGTGAATCTTGTTAGAGTGCAGTTTAGCTCTGAATTCACAGTGTTAGGAAAATCAGAACGCTTAATGTGGTAAAGTAAATTGGACCAGAAAACATAAGCATTTCGGTAGTCCTATATACAATGTAACCCGATTAAGGAGCTGAGATACTGACTCTACTAAAGCAAAACATTCAGGGGAATCCCAAGGAGGAAGAAATTTTATCTATGCAAGATGATTGGGTTCCAGAGATCTGCGGTACACCATCTGCAAATTGTGTTTGTAGTTAACAGAACTGTTTTATACACTTAAAAATGTGTTAAGAACACAGATTTTATGTTAAGTACAATTTTTAAAAAGTGACAAAGGGCCAAAAAAATAAAATACATAAAATAAAATAAAATAATGAAATAAAAGGAACTCAATGGTATACAATGCAAGATAATCAGCAAAGGGGGAAAGAAAAAGGACAACGGAAAGGAAGGGACAATTCTTCCAAAGGTCAGTGTTTCTCGGAGCGTCTTCCTCAGATAACCTGCATTAAGTTCACGTGGGGAGCATGTTAAAGATATAAATTACTGACTCCCACCCCACCCCGATCTGTATAAGAGGAGTATGCAAGAGTGGGAGTCAGGAATCAAAGCAGGTGATACTTGTGCTAAAACTGGAGACCCATCTATTTAAATCTTTCGAATCACTATATCATCAAGAACATTCATTATGCATTAGCATCTGTGTAAGAACCATATCCTACTCAAAGATTCATTCTCCTTCCTAACTAAAAACTTCCTATCCTGTCTGATTAAACTGCAAAGCACATTACCTGTTTCTTAAAAAGAAGAGACCAAAAGAGATGCAGAGAGCAGCAACGTTATGAGAATAAACTTGCCTGACTTGCGTATTTCTTTTTTCTTTTCTTTCTTTTTTTTTTTTTTACATAGCTGTAGTTGCAGTGAGTCACTGCTAATTTCTCAGTAAAGAAAGAGTTTTCCCCCAAAAAACTGTATGACAGCCACAGGATGTCTTTTATACAGTAATAGAATATTCAGACTTCCATGTGGATTATTTTAGGAAATGCACCTCCTGCCAAATGAGTAAAAAAATCGTAAAAACTTACATGATGCTTTGAAAGGGTAAGATTTGTTCTATCTTTATAAGTTAATTGTTATTATTTTATATGTGCCTCAGGTTCAAAATTCTCTACTAGAGTGAGTTTATACCTGGTTAGCAAAAATTATTAAAGGAATATTCAAGCATACTATGACTCGCCGTCTCAGAATACATCACCACATGCAATCATCATTAGGATACTTGACATGTGATTCACTGCATAGGAAGAGCAGTGACATTTCTCTTTTCTTAGCAAATGGCTTCTTCAATGTGTCTAATTCAACTCTGTCATATGAATTACTCCCAGGTCAGTAACTTATATATACTCAATGTTCAAGAAAAGTCTTCCTAATTAACCACATAATTTTATAAATCAGAGGTGGAAGTAAATATTTCATATTGCCTTTAAGCCCTGTGAAAATACCTATGAGAACACTGATAAATTCAACAAATCACAAATAAATATCGTCTGCTTAGTTTAAATGGAGCTCTAAAGATCTGTCCACCTTTTATTTCCCTCATCTGAGAGACAACAAAACTGACATATAATTAAACCACATTTCCTTTTTTTTTTTTTGACACAGAGTCTCACCATGTTGCCCTCAGTAGAGTGTGGCGGCATCACAGCTCACAGCAAACTCCAACTCTTGGGCTTAAACGATTCTCTTGCCTCCACCTCCCAAGTAGCTGGGACTATAAACCACATTTCCTTTTCTACCTCGTATTCCATTTCTCACTTGTTCCAAATTAGGATTAGATATGTCTTAATTAATTCTAATTAGTGATGAGTTTCCATACTTATAACTTTGATAAGTGATTCTTGCGAGAGAAAGGGAGATATATTTGCTGTCAAAAATACACACACAGATGCATATGCATATATTTACATTTGTAAATATCAATGACAAAAAAGAAAAGCTAGTTAGACTAATATAATATGCATGTGAAAAAATTAGGTAGGCTCAGTGCCTGTCGCTCAGTGGCTAGGGCTCCAGCCATGTACACTGAAGTTGGCAGGTTCAAATCTGGCCCAGGCCTGCCAGACAACAATGACAACTACAACCAAAAAAATAGCAGGGCGTTATGTTGGGCACCTGTGGTTCCTGCTATTTGGGAGGCTGAGGCAAGAGAATTGCTTACGCCCAAGAGTCTGAGGTTGCTGTGAGCTGTGACACCACAGCATTTTACCCAGGGCGACATAGTGAGACTCTCCCTCAAAAAAAAAAAAAAAAAAAAAAAACAAATAAAGAAAGAAAAACAAAAAATTAGTTAATTTTATTGAAATTTTTTAAAACCATTTTTATTAAATTAATTATTATTTTTTTTTTTTTTTTTTTATATTAAACTTGTGTTAATAAATATTTGTAAAATTTACTTATTTTTTTTTTTTTTTTTTTTATTTTTTTTTTTTTTTTTTTTTTTTTTTTGAGGGA
>CAUYPK010046649.1:0-13175 GCA_963574355.1 Loris lydekkerianus
GGAATGTAAATGTCTTGGCGTGGTAACTGGGAAAATGCCAGGAAGGCTATGTTAACTATTGTGATGAAAATGTGTCAAATGGTCTGTGAAGCTAGTGTATGATGCCCCATGATCATATCAATGTACGCAGCTATGATTTAACTAAAAAAAAAAAAGCGAGTGGGAATAACAGTGGCCCTCCACGTAAGCCAGAGTCCCGAGGAGTTTTGGTTCCCCTGGAAACTAAAAGATGCATCTTGACATATGTTCTTGTGTTGTTTTTCAGAAGTCTCTACTAGATAAGAAAGGTCACAGAAGGAGGAACTGAAGAGTTGAACTCTGACTGCCATTTTTTGTTCTACATTTCCCCGAGGGGCCTGAGAGAGTCACTCCCTCTAAACATTCCTTTCTACCCTTGACACATAGACCCATAGACCCCTCCTGCAGGGACATCCTCCCTTTTTAGGCCAGGCCAATAGATAACCTCCATATATGGATTTACACTTTTCCTTGCCTGAAACGCACCCCTGATTTAAAAGCCCTGGCTTGTAAGTCCTCCGGGAGTTCGGGTTTGAGGTCAGCGGCCTGTATTCCTTGCGTGGTGCCCTCAATAGAAATGCCTCTTTCTCCTGCTGCAACTCTCAGCTTCTGAGTTTGGCTTTACTGCCCCCATGATCAGGCCCTGATATCAGCAACACCCCAGGTTAAGCCTTGACCCCTTTGCTTTCCAAGACCCCTTGCTTACCGGCACGGGCGTCTGGCTCGAGCGCTTGCTCGCCACTGCTCTGCTATGTGGAGCTCTTCCTCTGTGCCTCAGTCAGCCTCATTTCTGAACTGGGACAACTGTTGTTCCTCCATTGCAGGGTCATTATGAGGATATAAAGTACATAAAATGCTGAAAATGCCTTGGGCATAATAAATGCTCCATAAAAGTTAGCGGTTATGATTATATTAATTCAAGATAGAGTCAGAAAATGTTACTGTTGGCTCGGTGCCTGCAGCACAGTGGTTATGGCACCAGCCACATACACGGAGGCTGGCAGATTTGAACCCAGCCCGGCCAGCTAAACAAGAATGACAAACTGCAACAAAAAATAGCCGGGTGTTGTGGTGTGTGCCTGTGGTGTGCACTACTGGGAGGCTGAAGCAAGAGAATGGCTTAAGCCCAAGAATTTGAGGTTGCTGTGAGCTGTGACGCTACAGCACTGTACCAAGGGTGACATACTGAGACTCTGTCTTAAAAAAAAAAAAAGAAAAGAAAAGAAAATCTTACTGTTAGCATGTGCCTATTTTTGGACTATTAATACATAGTAAGTACAAATTCAAGTTTTGGAAATAATGCCCTTCTCCTCACATTACCAGAGACTAAGAACTTCTTCCTGTGAAAAAAAAATAGCTTTCCATCAAGGTGGTAATCATTACTAGGTCCCTGTTTTGTTTTCATTGTTTGTTCATATTGTCACTTGAACATACCCTTGAGTAATGACATAGGAGTCCAGGACTTCAGTTTTTCTTGTAAGGAGCAAATTTGAACAGTCTGCTATGTTGCTCTGATCAAAAGCTTGTCTGAAAGTGATGTTTATGGCCAGGATAGAGTCTTACCCTAATTTCATCATATGGATCCAATCTGTTTTTCTGACTTGAATGGATGTATTTGTTTAGAAGCAGATAATTGAGGGTCTTCAAAGTGTTTCATGGAATTCTACACACTGGGAATACATCAGGGAATAAAAGAGACTAAATTACCTGCCATCAGGGAGCTTACGTTCTAGTTGGTCAGAGAGGCAATGAACAAATAAAATACACAGTCAGGCAGAAGGAAATAAAGCAATTGAGAAAAATAGAGAAAGAGAGAAAGTGCTGGGGGGCGATGTTGTCATTTGTATTTTTGAACAGAGTAGTCGATGTTATTGTGATTTTGTTTTTTAAAAAAGAGCCTTTGCCATTTAGAGATCTGTACGGATGTGCTGGGGTGAAGTATCTGGAGCCACACTTGGGGGAAGAGCTGCAGGAAGGGGATTTAGCTGAAGGTAGGAGGTCGGGGTGAGTGTTGAAGCAGCCGGGCAGGCACTTGAGGGTCATGAATCAATCCCTTCCCTCTACTTTTGTGTATGTTTGGAAACCTCCAGACTAAAATGTTAGAAAAGTAAAAATGGTACCGTCTTAAGCATGCACCCAAATTAAAACAATGGGATTCTGGTGTACAACAGGCAGACAAAAATCCCAAATCTACAAAGTTGCAATTTAGCAAAATAATAGAGGTTCAGGGAAGCTTTCCCTGAGAAAGTACTGACCTGGGAGAGACCTGCCTGGGCAGGGAGGGAGGGAAGAGAAGGAGGGTGTGAGATCGGGCCCTGGGGCTTTTTGGAGAAAAGCCTTTCAGATGGGGAACCAGGAGTGATCTAAGCTGTCAGTCAAACACTCAGAGTGTGATTGGGGGAGGGGCCGCAGGGTTTAGGTTGACGCCCTTCATTTCCATTGTGCTCGGCAGTTTAGGAAGTTCTTTCCCAATCAGCAAGACGGGCCCACGTCTTACTCATCATTGCTTCCCCAGCGCCTAGCAGAGATCATGTTAAACATTCATCTTCTCATTTCTTCTCCTACAGTAAACCTGTAGGACAGACAAGGAAGAAATCTCCATTCCCATTTAATCCAGACGAGGTGTATCATTTAGGATCATTAGGAATCAAATCACAGAACCACTTGCTAAGTGAAGCTGCTTGATTTTAAGTCCTATGGGTCTTTTCCTCTACCACATAATCTATTAAGAGGCTCCGTCCTTTCATAGAGAATGATCTGCAGATGATTAAATTTTTGGTGGTGCAGTTCATTTGAGAGATAAATAAAACCACTAGCGCCTGATGCCTAGAACTCTCAGGGCCAAATTAAATTTCTTCCTAATGTGTGTGGCCAGGGAAAATGAGAAATCCTGTTAAAGTATAAACCCAGGCATGAAACTGTGGCCCTCTGCACTCAGTATCACTTAACATTGAAAAAAGTAAAATAGAACAAGACTCACAAAAGCATTTTACATACTGCTTAAAGTTATATGCCCAGGAAATCACGTGCATGTATCTGTGTGCACACACACTGAATTTCAAGTTCGGTGGCTTTAAACTTTCTTTTCATATGTAAAATTTTTATAGCCAGCAAATACTGTAGATAGAACTTCAGGGTTTAATGAAAAGATCCGTATGGATAACACATGTTTCCCCTTATAGAAAACAATCTCTCAGCCGGTTGAAAATGCCTGAGTTTTCAAATGAACGTGGAATGATTTTATCTGACCCTTGAGTTTTCTTCCCATCTTTTTTGGTGTGTCAAGGTTGCTGTGAGAATCTTATTTTTAATTCTGGAGGGCTGTTCAAAATAAGAATAAGAAATCCTTTTATATTTTGGTTGATTTTATGTAAGTATGTCTTTTACAAATGTTAGAATATTTTAGGCATTGGGAGGTACGTGGGAGGGTATATTTAAAATTGTAACTTCACTTTCTTTTCTTCATCTTTGGGGGACAAATTTAATTAACAGCCTAAATGAGTTTCTTTGCTTTGAGAAGAGTATGCTTTAGGGAAATTATCTTGGAATAAGTTAGAGGCAAGTCTGCAATTTTCTTGGTCTTGAATGCCATTTGGGAGAAATGGTATGAGTTAGTATAAAGTTACTTTACTTGGGGATTCATCATCTTTTAAACACACACTGTAAGAAGGCCATAAATCTGTAATAAAACTTACCACAGGGTTTCATGTTATATTTTAGTCTCATCATGGACGTGTCCCAAACACTGCAGTCATATGTCTCCACAGTCTCTAAAGGGTCAGTAGTTTGAGATTTCTATGGAAACAAAACCAATTTTAGCAGAAATAATTAAATTGGGGAAAGGTCTATGGTGATGATAGGATTCAGGACACACTACTGCAAAATAGGGTGTCTTGCCATATTGAATATTTTAGGATTAAAGCAGTGGTTCTCAACCTTCCTAATGCCGTGGCCCTTTCATACAGTTCCTGTGGGTCACGACCCACAGGTTGAGAACCGCTGGGTTAAAGGGATTGAAGAAAATGGCAGAAGCAGGAAGTTCACTCTGATTCTCCCTTTGTCCTACTTCCATGAAACATGTTATAACTCCTGGGGAAGGCCTTCCCCTAAAGCAGATCATGAGACCTGCATGTAATTAATGCCCTCCCTGTTTCTGGAAAAGAAGAAAATCCTTATCTTTGAAGGGACACAGGGAAGAATCTGTCAATCGGTATGAATGGGTCTTGCTAAGTTTCTTCTAGTTTACAGATATCTGTCTTTTTTTGAAATTACACCATTTTCTTTATTTCTGCATAAATTCAAAAATTTTCAGATATCTCTTATCCTTCCATATTCTTCCATGACTCTGTAGGGAACTAGGGCTCCTGGCTCCCTAAAGTTGGCTCAGGAATTGCTGACAGGCCAGGTGTGATGGCTCATGCCCGTAATCCCAGCATTCTGGGAGGCTGAGGTGAGTGGATTGTTTGAGCTCACAGGTTGGAGACCAGCCTAAGCCAAAGCCAACCTCATCTCTAAAAGTAGCTGGGCATTGTGGCGGGCACCTGTAGTCCCAGCTACTTAGGAGGCTCAGGCAAGAGAATTGCTTGAGCCCGAGTATGAGGTTGCTGTGAACTATGATGCCACACAGGGCAAGAAAGTGAGACTCTGTCTCAAACAAAAATAAAAACAAACAAACAAACAAAAGCTGACATAGGGCAGATTGATTCGTAGGAAAAAAGACATACAAATTAATTAATTAATTTATTTGCAGGAGCCTTCATAATGAAGATCCAAAGATACAGGGGAAATGCTTCATTTTTATACTTAAGTTTGATCTAGTATGGATGGTCGTATAGAAATATGATTAAATAAAAAGGTTAGGATCTAATGCTCACAGGCTGAATGGGGAAATCTGGCAAGGCCTGTCTTTCTAGATTCTTCCTGGCCTCTCTGTGCAGCACTCCTTCCTTCTGGGTGTGGAGCAGAACCCTCACTGGAATGGGGGTCTTATGATCTATAGTCCAACAAGGTAGATTAGAAAAGTTTATGGCCAGTTTTTATGGAGAATAATTCAGGCAGAGGGATTCTGGCTTTTATGACCTGCATTGGGGAAGGAGGGATTCTAGTTTCTTTCTTTCTTTCTTTTTTTTTTTTTTATTATTAAATCATAGCTGTGTACATTAATGCAATTGTGGGGTACAATGTGCTGGTTTTATATATAATTTGAAATATTTTCATCAAACTGGTTAACGTAGCCTTCACGGCATTTTCTTAGTTATTGTGTTAAGACATTTATATTCTACATTTGGTTTGTTTTTTTGCAGTTTTGGCCAGGGCTGGGTTTGAACCTGCCACCCCTGGCATATGGGACCAGCGCCCTACTCCTTTGAGCCACAGGCACAGCCTATATTCTACATTTGGGATTCTACTTTCTATGGGTAGGCCTCAGAGGGAAATGGGACTGGAAGACAGATGGACAGGAGGAGATCAGACAGAATCCTTTGCTTCTGAGGCCTTCGTTTCGGGCTTCTGTTTTCAGAGCCCCATCAACTCCATTCTTCATCAAACCTACCAGGAAACACTCGAGTTTAACTGTTTCATTTTCCTTGTGAAGGTTTTTGTGACACATAAAACTCACACTAAGTAAATATTCATGCTTTTCTGTTGTTAATCTATCTTTTATTTTAGGGGTACCAGCCATGAATGTAGAAGGGTTTGTGCAGTAGAAAACGTCGGATCTTTTCCCCACCCATTACAACGTTTATGGCAACACCCCTATAATAAAAGACTGACGAGAAATAGTATAACAAGTTCATTTAATATTGCCTGGGTGTGGTGGCTCAAGTCTATAATCCCAGCATTTTGAGAGGCCACGGTAGGAGATTTACTTGACACCCAGAATTTAAAACCAGCCAGGGCAACATAGTGAGATCCTATCTCTACAAAAAAATAAAAATTGTATATAATACTAGCTTCAGTTTTTTGTTTTTTTTTTTGAGAAAGAGTCTCAAGCTGTCCCCCTGGGTAGAGTACCGGGTCATCACAGCTCACAGCAACCTCCAACTCCTGGGCTTCAGCGATTCTCCTGCCTCCGCCTCCCAAGGAGCTAGGACCACAGGTGCCTGCCACAACGCCCGGCTATTTTTTGGTTGCAGCCGTCATTGTTGTTTGGCGGGCCGGGGCTGGATTCGAACCCACCAGCTCAGGT
Organism: Loris lydekkerianus; assembly: GCA_963574355.1. Taxonomy (NCBI): domain Eukaryota; kingdom Metazoa; phylum Chordata; class Mammalia; order Primates; family Lorisidae; genus Loris; species Loris lydekkerianus. The sequence continues at coordinate 6,206 of CAUYPK010046649.1, forward strand.
GTATATGGCTGGTGTCCTAGCCACTTGAGCCACAGGCGCTGAGCCTTAATTTTAGTTTTATATCACCTGGGAGCATTCAGAAATGAAAACTCAAAGACCCAGGGAAAACTGATATTTTTATGCCTAAGTTCAATAAAGAATGGAAAGCTACGGAGTGGGACTGGACAAAACAGCTGTATAATCTAATGGTGACACACTGGGGTGAACTTCACAAAGCATCTCTGTTCAGATTCTTCTTGGCCTCTCTCGGTAACGTTCCTTCACTGTATGTATAGGGCAGGACACCTGTCACATGAAGGTCTTCAGAAGAAATGGGAAAGGAGGCTCAGAGCCTGTAGTTCAGCAGCTAGGGCACCAGCCACATACACCGGAGCTGGTGGGTTCAAATCCAGCCTGGGCCTGCCAAACAACAATGACAACTACAACCAAAAAATAGCTAGCTGGGCATTGTGGTAGACGCCTACTGTCCCAGCTACTTGGGAGGCTGAGGCATGAGAATTGCTTAAGCCCAAGAGTTTGAGGTTGCTATGAGCTATGATGCCATAGCACTCTACTGAGGACGACATAGTGAGACTCTGTCTTAAAAAAAAGAAAAATGGCTCAACACTCATAGCACAGTGGTTATGGCGCTGGCCACATGCAGCTGGTGGGTTCAAACCCAGCCTGGGCCTGCCAAATGACAATGACAACCACAACAAAAAATAGCTGGGTGTTGTGGTGGGCACCTGTAGTCTCAGCTACTTGGGAGGCTGAGGCAAGAGAATCACTTAAGCCCAAAAGTTTGAGGTTGCTGTGAGCTATGATGCCATAGCACTCTACAGAAGGCATCATAGTGAGATTCTGTCTCCAAAAAAAAAGACTCCGTGCTCGTTGCAGTGTTTATAGTGCCAGCCACAGACACCGAGGCTGGTGGGTTTGAACCTGGCTGGGGCCAACTGCAACAACAACAACAACAACAAAAGAAATGGGAAAGGAGGAAGCAGGTCAGAGGGACCTTTCTGCTTCTGTGGTTTTCTCAATTTCCTTCAAATTAAAATATTCAGTATGCCAGGGTGGTAACATTTTGGTGTGTAACACTTCCTGCACCCCACCAACTAGAAAGAAATTTTTCCTTCTCTATAGTGACATTTCTTTGTAAATAATAAATAATGTTGACATTTATAAATTTACATCAGAAACATAGGCCTTAACCTCACAAACTCATTCAAAACTAACTTTTCTGAAGTTACAATTAAAAACACGATCATCACCTGAAAGTCATTTGGATGAATACTTTTCAGTGGACGAGTCTTTTTTTGTTTGTAAGTTAACTATTGATTTATACTTTTTTTGCATTATGGTCAATGAGTATAGGCTGGATTGTTCTTTGAATTTTGCAATTTATGAGGTTTTCTTTTTCACTTAATCTATAGTTGACTTTTATAAATGCTACCTGATGACTTGAAAAATGGCTTATTCTCTCCTTTTAGTAAATACAACTCTGTGTTTCTGTGGAATGCTGTATATGTGTATTTTCAGGCAATACAAACACTTGTTGGTAGAATAACATCTTGTTGTGGTAATATAACATTTTCTCTTTCTGTAAAAATATGTGACACTCTGCCAAAAATCCTTGCCGAAAATCTCTACTTCTTAGAGAAAGGATGTTCAACAATCTCACTGATAGGCCGGAAGGTTACTTCGGTTGTGGGGAAGTTTGTCAGCCCCTTTACATATTATAAATACTTCTGAATCTTCTGCAGCTGAGACAGAGGAATTATTTCAAAAGAGAAGCTATAGGCTGGCACAGTGGCTCACGCCTGTAATTCCAGCACTCTGGGAGGCCGAGGTGGGTGGATAGTCTGAGCTCACAGGTTTGAGATCCGACTGAGCCAAAGCAAGAACCCTGCGTCTAAAACTAGCTGAGCATTGTGGCAGGCACCTGTAGTTGCAGCTATTCAGGAGGCTCAGGCAAGAGAATCACTTGAGCCCAAGAATTTGAGGTTGCTGTGAGCTATGACACTACGGCATTCTACCCAGGGCGACAAAGTGAGACTCTGTCTCAAAAATAAACAAAAAAAGCAGTGTATTGTGTGTGTGTGTATGTATATGTATGTATATGTATGTTTTTCAAGTTCGAAAAACCCGAACTCAGCACAAAATTTGGCTTATACTCGAGTTTTATATATACATATATTAAATCTATATATATAAAACTCAGCTTATACTCGAGTTTTATATATATAGATTTTTGAGACAGAGTCTCACTCAGTTGCCCTTGGTAGAGTGCTGTGGTGTCATAGCTCACAGCAACTTCAAATTCTTGGACTCAATCCATCCTCTTGCCTCAGTCTCCTGAGTAAGTGGGACTTCAGGCACCACCACAACACCCGGCTAGTTTTTTTCAGAGATGGGGTCTTGCTCTTGCTCTGGCTAGTCTTGAACTGATGACCTCAAGCAATCCACCTGCCTTGGCCTCACAGCGTGCTGGGATTGTAGGCCTGAGCCACCCCACCTGGCCAATACGTGCCATTTTGAGAAGATACCATTTCTGAAATTCCACGTGCATCTCAAGCTTTCAGGGGCATTTGATACATGAACATGGCTAAAAGATCTCAAGAAGAAAGACTTGCTTTGTTGTTAAGGTGAAGGGCTCAGCTTTGAGGGTTGAGGCGAGCTCCTAAGCACTTCCTGCTCCCTCTGCTGTCGCTGGTGCTGCAAAATAGGTTCCTCAGAGGAGAAGGTGAATAGGCTTTTCAGTGGAAGTCTGTGGGCAGAGAGTAGGGGAGTTTTCTCTGATGTAAAAAGAAGCTTCACCCTAGGACTATATTGGATATGGGAGAATAGAGATATTTACCACATTGACATCGAGAAAATAAGTAAATTTAAATAAGTTGTTGGCCTACTATGAATATTTGATATGTTTTTCTAATAAATCATCTTTTTTTTTTTTTTAAGTTTTTGGCCGGGGCTGGGTTTGAACCCATTACCTCTGGCATATGGGGCCAGTGCCCTACTCCTTTGAGCCACAGGTGCTACCCAATAAATCATCTTTTTAAATACATATTGGCTACTGTGATAAAACTTTAGGGAAATGACGCATACTCTTATGGCTGGCCAATAGTCAAATTGTCCTGTGATTTCTCAGAGGGGTTCCTCAGGCAAATGAAATATAAAACCACCTTAAAATAAAATTACTTGGGTCTCTTTGGCAGGATGGCTACTCTAACTTAATTTTTTTTTAATGCATGGATATTTTCCTACTGTTTGAGGTCTAAAATTCTCTTTAGACTTCAAGTGTGAAATGGCTCACCTGCGTCCAGAGAGTTCGACCTGTGGGGGATCCACTTCATTTAAAATCCAGGGCTCTTACATGTATCCAACTTTATTTAAGCCTGACCAAATAGGTATTGAAAATCTTAATGAAATGAAGCTGGATGTTATTGGCTTATTTCCCACTTACCGAGTTTCTGTCACAGTTGCCAGAACAATGCTCGATGACTTAATTTAATTTACTTTCTTTCTGGGGGACAAGTGAGAAAGAAATTCACACAGAAATCAGAAGACTTTAAAGCTAAACAGGTGAATGTCTGCAATTAGGATGTGAAAGGGGAAATCTGAGATAATTAGAAAAACTGATGGGACATTACAAAAGGGGCTGACTTCTCTGGTAGACTTACTTGAAATTATAAATGTTTAAAAAAATAAGTTGAAGGAAACATGATTCCATAACCATGGTCTACTAGAAAAAAACACCAGCCAGGAGCAAGGAGACTTGGTTAGTGTTTCAAAAAGTCCGATTTTAAAAACTGATTTTATCTGTAGTAAATGGTTAAATGTAGTGGCTAAATGACAGGGTGTCAGTGAACTGGGACTTTAACCTTAAAGTGACCACTTTCTACCTCTATGACTTTGGATGAGCTGGACAATCTGCAAAATGGGAATGGGGATGGCAACCTCCCTATAGATTTGTCCTGAAGATGAAATGAGTACAAATATATTAAATGAGGGCGGCACCTGTGGCTCTAAGAAGTAGGGCGCTGGCCCCATATTCTGGAGGTGGCGGGTTCAAACCCAGCCCTGGCCAAAAACTGCAAAAACTGCAAAAAAAAAAAAAAAAAAAGCAAACAAACACACACGCACACACACACACACACACACACACACATATATATATATATATAAATGTGTTATAGGATACTGCCTGGTAAATATTAGAAAATTAAAATTTCCAAGTAATTTAATTTTGTATACTTCAGTTTTCTCATCTGTTTAAGAATACATTTTTCTGCGCTTCTAGTGTGGGTAACAAGAAGGTGAATAAGACAGGATCACTTGCCTGAAGGGGTTTTCTCTCTAGAGAGACGATGCGTACAGAGGACAAGGACTCAAAGCTAGATAAAAGATATCAGAGGTTGCTTTTGTCTGGGGGCATAATGAAAGTCTTCCTGACCAAGGTGCCAGAAATTATGTTTTACAGCACTGATTTCCAGACTTGGGAATATAAGATGATAAAATTTATTATAGAAAACAATTTTGGAAACCAGACACAGATGTGAAACTTTTGTTTTTAGTTGAATAATAATAATGATAATAAAACTCCTTGAATATGGAAGGAGTTAGCCCCAGAACAGTGGTTTAAATTCAATGTGTTTCCTTTTATAAAATTTCACTACACTGTCATCTTTTTCCCTTCCTCCCTTGCCTTAGGTACAGTTTTATATGAACCAGCACCAGCATTTGGGAAGGAGTACTCTTTCTTTTTTTTTAAGAGACAGAGTCTCACTATGTTGCCCTCAGTAGAGTGCTGTGGCGTTGCAGCTCACAGCAACCTCCAACTCTAGGCTTAGGCGATTGTCTTGCCTCAGACTCCGGAGTATCTGGGACTGCAGGTGCCCGCCACAACGCCCAGCTATTTTTTTGTTTGTTGCAGTTTGGCCGGGGCTAGGTTCAAACCTGCCACCCTCGGTATATGGAGCCGGTGCCCTACCCACTGAGCACAGGTGCTGCCCGGGAAGGCATACTCTTAAGGATGAGAGGATTCCAATAGGCAGAGACCATGGACGGGAAGAGGAGAAAGCATTTAAACAAAGGATGTGTGTGCTGACAAAGGCACAGGGCAGAGCACTGGACAGAAAATGCTAGCTCCTTCATTAGGCAAGTCCCCAATCCCAGTGGCGTAACAAAATACATCTATTTTTTACTTACAGAAAGCCTGATGTGGGTTGGGCAGTTGTCCTTCAGCCTGTAGCTATGTCATTTGGAACATGTGCTCACCAGGGTGCCTTAGCAAGGGAGAAGAGATAGAGGTAGCACTCGGGTCTCAACTGCTCACCTAGAAGTTGTAGGTGTTGTGAGTGAACTAGTCACGTGGCCCCATTCTTAGTGCCCAGGAGGCTGAGGACAGTGGCATCAGAGTGAAGCGGTGGAAAAGCAGGTGGAACATTGCTTAGTTTGGGAGTCTGTACATCTGTGGAGGGGTATCGGGAAGTGAGAGCTGGGGAAAAATCAGCTGTGATAATTTAAGGAGCAATGTGCATTCTGGGCTAAGGAGTTGAAGTTTCATTAGGGACTCATTAATATTTTTGAACAGGGACTAATATCAGAGTCTCCTTATGAAGAATAGTAGTTATTGGCCTGGCACGGTGGTTCGTGCCTGTGATCCTAGCCCTCTGGAAGGCCAAGGTGGGTGGATTGCTTGAGCTCAGGAGTTGAAGCCCAGCATGAGCAATCATTAAACCCTGCTTCTAAAAACTAGCCACGAGTTGTGGTGGGCACCTGTAGTCTCAGCTACTTGGAAGGCTGAGGCAAGAGAATCTCTTTGAGGCCAAGAGTTTGAGGTTGCTATGAGCTGAGATTGCATAGCACTCTACAGAGTGTGACAAAGTGAGACTCTGTTTCTTTTTTATTTTTTTAGACAGAGTCCCACTATATCGCCCTGGGTAGAGTGTCCTGGCATCAGAGCTTTCAGCAACCTCAAACTCTTGGGCTTAAGCGATTCTCTTGCCTTAGCCTCCCAAGTAGCTGGGACTACAGTCACCCTCCACAATGCCCAGCTATTTTTTTTTGTTGGAGTTGTCATTGTTGTTCAGCAGGCCCAGGCCAGGTTCATACCTGCCACCCTAGGTGTATGTGGCTGGCGCTATAACCACTGTGCTACGGTGCTAAGCCAAGAGACTCTTAAAAAAAAAAAAAAATTAATTGCCGGGAATAATAGAGTTAAGGAGAAAGAGCGTAAAAGAGGGTAGTGATTGTAAAGTTAAATTTGAAAGCCGATGTGGGGATGGAATTGATAGAAATTCTCAGCAACCGCTAGGATAGGGGAACAAAGAAAACTAAGAAGAGGGGGCCCTGAAGATAGTCCTAAGGCCTCTTGTGTTGGAGATTGGGTGGATGTCATTAAATGCAACAGGACAGCACAGGAGTGGCCTTTGCAGAGCTGCACAGTGGCTGTGTCTAGGAAGTCACTGCTTTTGGGACGTCGGGACGTAGATGTCCAGGAGACAGACGTTGCAGTCATCGTCCCACCAGCACACCCGCCCAGTGGTCCCCTTCATGTGAGCCATGGCCTCTCTGCTCACCTGGTTCTCTCCTGCAATCATGCTTCTCCTTTCTCTGGCATCCTTGCTAGTCCCTCTCTCTAGGATGGCTTTAGCAGCACGTAGGTGCTGAAATATCTCCCCCCTTGAAACGCTCTTCCTCGAATCCCCACCCCTCTAGTTTCTACCTTGGTTTTCTGTTCTTTTCTTTATAGCACACCTCCCCCACCCCGTACTCCACGCCCTTGCCTCACGTTCTGTTTCACGCTAATCAATCCTGTCCTCACATTCTGCTGAGAGTGCCCTTGACAACATCAGCAGTGACTTTCATCTCCCCAGATCCAGTGATCGGTCTTTGGTTCTCATTTACCTAAACTCTTAGAGGCTTTTGACAAAGCTGATGACTCCCCCTTATTGCAATACAGGCAGTCCCTGAGTTATGAACATCTGAC
>CAUYPK010046650.1:0-50794 GCA_963574355.1 Loris lydekkerianus
TCTTAAAAGTTACATACTCTTATTGTGGTGAGATTGTTTGGTTTAACATCGCATTATCCTATAATGTCTTAAACTTTTTGGAAAGAAGTATCATTTGTAGAAAATTTTTGATTTGGGTTAAATATAAAGTTATTAAAACTAAAAAAAAAAAAAAAGAAAAGAAAGTCTCCTGATTTAGACTCTCAAGTAGCTAAAAATATACCTGAATGCCACCATACCTGGCTAATATTTATTCTCTATTTTTGTAGAAATGACTGCTCACTCTTGCTCAGGGTAGTATCCAAGTCCTGGCCACAAAGTTATACACCCAGGTCCTTTCAGAGTGCTAGACAAGGGGGAGCTACAACACCTGTCTCTAAGTTGTAGTTTTAAAATAATTTTGAGATAACTATAAGAATTGCAAGAAAATTATTGTTCTATATTCTAGCACATGAACAATATCAGTAATTAATTCAGTATTATTGGACTAATTTATTTTCATTATATAAATTTTTATAAGCATTTTTCTTCTAAAATAATGTAAACAATTGGAATTTGAATTTAATTCTTACATTCTTTGTAATCCAACTTCTATCATAATGAGAATCATTTTGCAATATCAGAACAAAATCATGAGGGTCTGTTTCAATAAATATTGATAGTCATAAGAAGTTAAAACTGTTCACTTTATTGTGATTTTTATGAAGAACATTGGCATTAAATTACCTATTCAATGAAATTAAAATTATCATTTGCTTTTTTCATAAAATTTTTAATTTTATTTGCAAAAGAAAGTTATTTTCAAACAAAATATTAATGATATAATTTCAATGTTTTTTGTAATTATGATACATGTCAAAAATAATTCATGCTGACTTTTTATTAAGAAAATATTTCTGACAACTAATAGTGGTAAACATACTTGAATAATGCATATTTTTCTTATGTATTTTTATTTTGAATTCATATGAGGGTACATATGATTAGGTTATGTTGCTTTTGAAAATACCAAAATTACTACTTTTATGAAATCTCCTTTAGACAGTGACAAAGATGACTCCTCAGATTTGATTAGATTGCAAATAAATATGAAACACTGAGACTATCAAGCCAATATAGTAGTTTTTTCCTATTAAGGATATTCTAGGTATGTTTTGTGCACACGTATGTGTGTGTGTGTGTGTGTATTATTGGCTTTTTTATTTGAATATTTATCATTTAGAGACTATAGTTTTAAAAGTCAAGAAAATAATTTTTAAAAGAATTCTATAAATATATTGAACACTAATTTAATTATCATGGGTAGCAGTAAATATATTTAGATAATCAATATAGTTTTATAAGTATTTCATAATAATTATTCCTTCAGCACGTAACAATGCCTAAATATATTTTATTTATATTTTAGTTATATATTAGTTATATATTTAGTTATTTATTTCAATGCATATAAAACTAAAAATATTTATATTAGCATTATTAATTTATTGATTAATTGACTTATATGTTTGCTTTTCTGGTACATATGGACAGCTCCTGACTCATGGTGGTTCAACTTATGATTTTATTTTGACTTTACAATGTTGCATAAATGATGCACATTTAATAGAAACCATACTTTGCATATCATCAACTATTCTGCTTTTCACTGTTAGTACAATATTCAATAAATTACATGAGATATTTAACTTTATTAGACATTGAATTAAATAGATGATTTTTGTCTAAATGCAGGGTAGTATTATTTCTATAAGCATATTTAAGGTAGGCTAGGCTAAGCTATGATGTTCAGAGGGTTAGGTGCATTAAATGTATTTCAAAACTTATTATGGGTTTATTGGGATGTAATTCCATTGTAAATAGAGTAGCAAACACATTTTTAAATTCAAAGGTCTCTTTGTTTCTTTTGTAAGTTATTTACTTTCTATTTGAATTATGGTGGATGCATACATGGTGTCCGCTCATCACCTGTATACTTTGCCTAAGAGTTTCCAATATAACCAGACATTAACTGACTTATCTCAAGTCAAATGCATTCATATGGAATGAAGTAAAAATTGCTACACTCTGTCTATAACTACTATCACACTAGCTAAATTGTACTTGTACTGGTGACCATTTCCTCTATAAAGTGCTTTATGAAATTTTGTCTTATTCAATCCTCATAAACATTTCTACATGGTAAATACTTTCCTTAATTTTATTGCAGAGCTGAAGAAACAGCTACAACAGTGTCCAATTAACTCTACAATTAAACAAATCTCATAGCCAAGAAATGATGTTAAGTGTCTGCACCTATTCAAAATCACTCCAGAGGCCAAGTTCATAAGCAGTTAGTCAGAATTATGCTGAAGGACACGTTCTTAAACTTTTCTAGAGTGTAGTGATTATAAGCAAGATGTTAAAGCATGAGAGAGATTAAAGGTTTCCTCTCGGTAAATCATTTATTTAATGTGAATGTGTTTAGATGTGTTGGGGAAAATAGTCCATAAGAAATCAAACTTAGAAATGTGGCCAAAAATTAATCCATAATTTATATAGTAGTGGTAAAAACTAAAGAATAGACCAGAATGTGTCACAAAATTCTATAATATTGACTATCCCTTTCATATTTACCAATGTGAATAAGATTGTTTGAATGAGAGTTTTAAAGGGTAGTCTTTCCCACTTAAAAACATGCCAATGAAACTTGCAAGTATGTCAAGAAAACCAGTCAACGTGTCCAGATCCAGTGCCTGGGTGGGTATTATACAGCAAGAAGAGAGAATATATAGTGTATATTGGGAGAATAAAAATGGTCTTTTTTAATGTGATAATCATTTTAGTACCATGTAAGTATAACAAAATAGAAAAATGTTTAGCAAATTATATTACCTTCACTATTTATAATAAAATATTACTAAATTTTGCTAAATATTATTTAATAATTTAAAATGCTTATTATATATTTTTTAAAAATTACCACCTTTGGTTCTGATAGACTTGGTGGCAACTAGACTTGTTCTCCCATTGTAAACAACCAGAAAGCTGGACGGAATATATGAGGCAGCTTTTCTCAGACGTTAGATTATAGGCACTAGTAGTTTGTTGTCATTAAGTGAAGGGAAATAAATGAAGCGAGCTTGGTAATGACCCTGGCTTTTTGCCTAGAGCCTGTTTGGAACTATAAAGTGGCACCCAAGCTCAATGAGGAACTCAAGCAGACTGTGATGTCTTTATCTGTTGATGTCTTTCTCACAAATTTGAAATAATGGGCAGGACTAAAATATGAGTATGATTGCAGAGATAGCTATGCATGAAAGATACCGAGAAACCTGCAAAATAGTCGTTTTAAGTGTTTCAAGGAATGCATAGGCCATGAATTTATAGGATGAAAGCCACAAAACCAAATAATTATAACCTAATCAATTCTCTTTGGGTTTAAACCAGTCTGACTTGAAATTCCTCATGGCACCTGGTGAACTCAGGAGAAACACCCATAATAGTACTAGCAGTGGTTGTGATAATAATAGTACTGGTAGCAGTAGTTGCAAACTAACCTTTGAATAAAGACTACATAGATCCACCTTCTCAACTTAATAAGAGTTTAACAGAACTGTTGAAAGACTTAAACTCATCTTCAAATAACAGACAGTGTTAGGACAACATCTAACAAATATTAAATGATTTAACAAAGCCCTGTTCCAACAACATACAATTTACAGTGGATAGCATCCAATTAAAATGTATTATACATTCAAATCACAGGAATGTGTGATCCAAAACGGGGAGTCACTAGACAAAATAAATAATGACAACTGTGATGAAATTAGTACCCCCAAATAAAGAAAATGTATAAAAGAAAGTCTAAAATCAAGGAGTTGGTGGGGTCGTTTTCTTCTCAACGCAGTCAGAGGAAGATAGATTCCATTTTTTTTTCCTAGATTCTGTGAACTGCTGGAAATTCTTGATGCCCTTTGGCTTGTACATGCATCACTTCCACCTCTGTCTCTGTCTTCACAGGGCCTTCTCCTCTGTGGGACCCTCTGTCCCTCTTCTAACAACACCTCTCATTGGATTTAGAGAAGAGGGTACATTTAGTATGGTCTCATCTTGAGATCATAATTACATTTTCTTTCTTTCTTTGTTTCTTTCTTTTTTTTTTTTTTTTTGAAAGTATCTTAGGGAAAGACATCCCCTTTATAGGAAGAAAAGGTATCCAATATACTCAGCCCTACTATGAAACTAATTTATGGCTTTCATAGGAAAGCTATAACCCAGTTATAACCTAAGAATATGGAGAAGGGGGAGAGGGAGGGGAGGGAGGGGGGAGGTTGGGCAGAGGGAGGGTGATTGGTAGGATTACACCTGCGGTGCATCTTATAAGGGTACATGTGAAACTTAGTGAATGCAGAACATGATTGTCTTAACACAATAACTAAGAAAATGCCAGGAATGCTATGTTAATCAGTGTGATGAAAATGTGTCGAATAGTTTACATTTTCAAATACCTTTATTCCAAACAAAGTCTCAAATGAAGTTCTAGGGAGCACATATTTTAGGGACTGTAATCAACCCACGATACCATTTGATTATGGTCCCAGATAAAGAAACATAGAAGTCAGAAAGCAAAGTAATATCTGAAAAGTAATTCCCTCAAATTTCTAAGTTGATAACATTAAACTTAGAAAGTGAGATGGCTCAATGAACCCTATGTTGAATATACACACAAAAAATTTTCTTTAGGCATATCTTGATTAACTTGAAGAAAACATGTGAAGAATATGTTGTCAAAGGTGTAGAAACTAAGAAAACTATAAAACAAGGAAACAACATATTTAAAGTACCTGATGAAAGAAAAAAAAAAAACAACCCACAAAAACAGAGACTATTAACTTCGGATAGCTTTTCTAGTATAAATGTTCCTTAAGTATATAGGCAAAATAAATTTTTTAAAGAAAAATTACATCTGGCAAATTTCAGCAGCAACTGTCATGCAATACAATGCTCAGAGATATTCTACTCGAAGATACTTATGGACTTCTTATCTGTACAAAAAAATTTATAGTACAAGAAATGCTTATGGTTGTCTAGTGGATAAATATATATGGTTGTAGTTTTTAGAGCTTGTTTTCCCTAATGTGAATTTTATTTTAATAACTAAATTTTGCATTTCACTGTGATACTGATATTTGTACATTTATTTTAATATTATTTTCTTGAAGATATTCGCATCCATTTTTTTCTCTTACTTTTTCATTCCCTGTTTACAAATTTCGAGAACTATGCATTAAAAACACCATCTAAGGATTTCTGATTTTGTCAAATGAAGCAACAATATTCCTCTAAGGTTATTCCTTTACAATAAAATATCTTGGACATAGCTCAAAATAAAATAAGAGTAGGACGTCGATAAAAGTTACAAAAAAAGAAGCAGACTGTCTAGGGACCTCAAAAGCCCAGATTTGAGAAACAATATTGAAAAAATATAAAAAGATTTGTATGATTCACACTTCTTAATCTCAAAACTTAACCACAATGCCATGGTAATCAAAATTGTGCGGCACTGGTATTTCAATAGACATATAAACCAATAAAAGAAAAATAGGGACTTTATGAAAAATGTTTTGAAGAGACAAAATAAAAAAAAAAAAAAAAGAAAAATCCATGGAAGATTTGAGGATTGGGGAGGAAAACATAGCCTACAAATTTGGCATAAACCTCTAGGAAGCTTGTTTTTCTTTCTCCTGAATGACATAGATTAATAGAGACAAACCCTATTATTTTGGGAGAAACAAGTGAAAAAATAAAACAGCACTCTCCCTAAAGTTCTATCCAAAATTTCATTCCAGCTTGGTTTTAGGTCTACATATAAGCATCAGCATTTAAGTTTCTAGAAAATAATATATATCTTAAAGGTACACAACATTTATTAAAAGATCTGAAAAATATTAAAATTTATGAAAATATTAAAATATTAAATTATACAATAGAGTTTTTAAAATATTTTTATTAATGAACTCTTAAAAAGAAAATTACAGAGCAAGGCATTGGGTGAGAGAAGATCATTGTAGAACTTACTTTTATTAAACTCTCAGACCCAAAGGATATAAAGAACTTTTAAAATCAATAAGAACAGAGATAACTTAAATTTTCAAAATGGGCAAAATCTTGAATTGAAATTGAAAGAAGAATAATGTGGAGGTGTTGAATATATTATGAATTTTTAAACTTTATTTGTCATGTAGAAAATAAAAATAGTTCCAGAATAACATGCAATCAGAGATGACTAGCATTTACTAAAAAGAGAAAGGGAGAAAAATCAAGGCTTTGCAATGTTGTGGCAGTATTGGGACTTTTAATCATGGCTGGTAGGGTTATAAATTTATCCAACAACATTAGAAAGCAATTTTTTAGAACTTAAATATGGGACCCAAGCATGCTCTTTGAATCAACAATGCCACCCCAAGCTGTTTAACACAGACAAATATAAGTTCAACTCAAACATATAGATAAGAATGCTTGCATAATATTCTTGTCATTAGTCCCAAACTGGGAACAATAAAAACAATCATAAAGCTATTAATTAGGGTGGTGCCTGTGGCTCAGTGGGAAGAGTGCTGGCCCCATATACAGAGGGTGGCGGGTTCAAACCTGGCCCCGGCCAAACTGTAGCAAAAAAATAGCCAAGCATTGTACATTGTGGTGGGCACCTGTGGTCCCAGCTGCTGGGGAGGTTGAGGCAAAGGAATCACCTAAGCCCAGGAGTTGGAGGTTACTGTGAGCTGTGTGATACTATGACACTCTACCTAGGGCAACTAAGTGAGACTCATTCTCTACAAAAAAAGAAAAGAAAAATCTTTTAATTAAATTGTGTGTATAGTCATTTGCTGGAATATCTTATAATGCCAATGAAAAGAATGAACTGCTATATTCAACCCTGTGGATGAATATCACAAAAATATTATTGAACAAGTGAAGGAAGAAAGATAAGGTTGCATACTATATCATTCTATGTATATAAAGTCCAAAAATTGAAAAAAATGTACTTGATATACTTTATAACAACAAAATCATAACAAGCACTAACTTCGGAGAATAGGAATGTTAGCTTGGAGAGTACACCGGGAAGACAGCTAAGATGTCCTTAATGTTCTATTTCCTGATGAAAGTAGTATTTATACACATGCAAATTATGGTTATATTTTGCAAATTTCTATCAAGTATGTGTTTACAATTTGTCCACTTTCTCCTATGTATATTGTGCTTTATTAAAAATGTTTACAAAATTTCATATGCATTAGGAAAAATTTAATTAAACTGAATGTAAGAATATGTATTTTTAAATGTTTTATTTATAAGAAAAAATGAATAAACACATTTTTTATATTGTTACTTAAATAAAAAAATAAGACAGATGTAAAAATTCAGAGTAATATTAATTAATTAGAAAATATTAAAACATTGCTGTAATGTCAAGAGCTTTTAAAAAAATATAAATTCATGAAGACAAGGCCAATAATAAATAACAATGAGACAACACAAAGAATTAGAGGGGGGAGTTATAGACTGTGTATTTGTGTCCCCTCCCAAATTTATATGTTTAAATTATAATATCCAATATGCTAGTATTAAAAAAATTAGTCCTTTGGTAAACAATTAGGTAATAAGATTCCTGATGACAGGGATTGATACTCCTATAAGAGAGACTCTAGAGATTATCTTGCCCTCTTCCAGGAACCTGAAAGAGAGTCCTCACCAGAACCAGACTGTTAACAACTGGATCTGAGACTTCCAGCCTCCGGAACTGTCAGAAATAAATTTATGTTGATAATAAGTCACCTGGTCTATTGTACTCTACTATAGCAGAACTTACTAAGACATAAAAATAAACTAAAAAGCTACAATTTAATCTAGTGATCCCATGAATGGGTATCTACCTGAAGGAAAATAAATCATTATAGCAGAGAGATGCTTGCATGTGAATGTTTATCAGAGAATTACTGGCAAAAATAGTAAGATGTGGAATCAACCTAAATATCCATGATTGACGATTGGAAAGGAAATGTGGTATATATGCACAATGGAATACTATTCATCCAGAAAAAAATAAAATCATAATAGCCGGGCATTGTGGCAGGCACCTGTAGAACTAGCTGCTTGGGAGGCTGAGGCGGGAGAATCACTTGAGCCCAAGAGTTTGAGGTTGCTATGAGCTGTGATGCAACAGCACTCAACTGAGGGTGACATAGTGAGACTCTGTTTTTTACAGCAACATAAATGGACCTGGAGGCCATTATCTTTAAGGGAAACAATACCACCAAAAGAGAAAGACAAAATACTACATGTTCTTATTTATACGTGGAAACTAAATAGTTGGTACACACAGTATAAACTAACAGCATTGGAGACTCAGAAGGTTAGGCAGGTGAGGATGGATGCTGAGTAACTACTTAATGGATACAATCTACATTATTTGGGTGATAGATAACTGAAGTCCCAGACTCCACAGCTAAACAGTGTATCTATGTAATAAAATGGCATTTGCAGCCATTAAATTTATACAAATAATAACAAATTGAAAAAGTAGAACGCATAGAAAGAAACAGAGTAGAACAATTGTTAGAGACTGACAGGAGGAACTGGAGAAATGTTTGTCAATTGTTACAAAGTTTCAACTAGACAGGAGGAATACATTTTTGAAATCAATTATACAAGCATGAGGACTATAGTCAATAATAATTTATTGTATAATCCCAAATTACTAAAAAGGTAAATTTCAATTGTCTAATCATACACACACACACACACACACACACTCACACACACAAATGTTAAGTAAGTGAGGAATGGACAGACATGTTAATCAGCTTGATTAGTAATTCTACATTGTATATATCACACTGTAACACAATACTCCATTAATATATATAAGTATGAATCATCAATCAAAAATAATATTGATAAAATTGCCAGTTATCTATTGTTTTATTCCTTTCTAGAAATATATCATTTAAATCTTCAATTATTATTTGTATTTTGAATTAGCTATTTTTATAAACTTTATAGTTTTACTTTATTAAGCCATGTTTATGTATGTTATTTCTAAAAAAAGGTCTACGTGATTTAAAGTCTATCATTTCATAATTACCATTCTACATACTCTCCAGGTGGTCTCATCTTTTCACTTGAGATAAACATGGCAGGATTTTTGTGAGCATCCAATTGAAACATGAACAAAATGATCTGCTGTCAACAGTATCAAAAGATATTACTCTTTATATATTTCACTGTATTTGCAAAACTATCACTTGACAAATTACATTTGTCACATAAATTCTTTTAAGAAATTATACAGGTGTCCAAGCCTAATGATAGGTTCACTTTCACAAAGAAGGATAAAAAGTAAGATATTTCTCAGAACACAAAGAATCACTGTTTATGGTTAATTTGTGACTTAACATTTTTACAATTTGTGTTTAATTTGCTTTTACAAAAGTACTTAACTTTAACAATGTCAAATGTTGTTTAAAAACCTCAAAGTCTATTTCTATCATTGTCATTTTTCCTTAATTTTAGAAAAAAAAAGAATTAACTTAATTTGTCTTATTTTGGTAGATAAACTGTTCTGAAATCTTTCAATGTGTTTTTTTTATTTGTAGTATTTAATTTCATATTAAATTATAAATATGTATTTTCCTTAATTTCAGAAAAAAAGAATTAACTTTGTCTTATTTTGGTAGACAAACTGTTCTGAAATCTTTCAAAGAGTTCTTTTTTATTTGTAGTATAAAAATACATATTTATAATTTAATTCCATATTAAAGTATCATATCAAAATTTATTTTGTCATCTTCATATAAGATTACCCATTGCAGTTTTTATAGTATAGGTGACCCAAGTAGCACAAATAGATATGTAGTGTTTATAACAAAGGATAACTTTTATTTTCCATCGTAGATAACATCATGTTTTTTTTGAAGCAGTATAGTGCCCAGCTATCCAACTAGGACCATTTCCCCTTATACCCAAGAAAGGCCTTGTTTCATTTATCTGGCCAAGATAATGCTAATATTATAGATGATATTTATGGTAAAGTTTAATAACAGCCTGATTTTGTTGTCCTGTGTCCTTTTGTTCTTTGTTTATTCTTTATTCTTCTTGAAATTTGATATTACAATAGTATACTACAATAGTTTTTTTTTTTTTCCAATTAAAACAATCATAGTTTAGAAACAAGTGAGCAATTCAGTGGTACTCAGTGAGTTCATTCTGAGTTAGCATTTATGTATGTAGCTGTTAATATATTAAAATGATGGCATAGAGATAGTGACTTAATTTTGACATGGAATAATTATGAAATAAAAAACAATTCCTTGGGAATAGTAATAGGAAGATGAATCTTACTCTTAAGCCATATCCAGAAAATAATGCCAGATGAATTAAACTTTGAATATAATAGAGAATAAAATTTGAGAAAGAAACAGTGAAGAAGATTTACTTTTTGGGGACAGACACTTCTATATTAAGTACAAGAGGCACTAAAAAATCAGTAAAGTTAAAAATTCCTTAAGAGAAATAAACCACACTATTTGGCGTACATGTGGAGGATGTTAAAAAATGTGTACACATTTTAAGAAAGAAAAAAAAAACTGTATTAAAATTGAAATACTCTGTATATATCAATAATGCTTCTTACCCTGTATATTTATTTTATTTTGTATCTCTTATAATTGTAGAAGTCAAATGTGACTTGAGTATTACATTTTTAACACAGTTTTACCTACTTAAAATGTATATACAATTTTCACACCCTCTATATTCACATGTACATGCATGTATACAAAACAATATATATATAATGGTACATAATATATGGACATACATAATTATACTATATAATACATATAAGTATGTATATCATGAAATGTATAAGAATCATGAGGTTTTTGTATAATTATATAATTTGTATCTGGTTCTTATTTTTCCACACTATTTTATTTCTACTATACTGTTACTCGTAGTTAAGTATTATAGGAGAATTATTCAATTTAACTTCCATATCCTGATTCAGTTTTGCCAGTGACATAATCATTCTTTCATGGCAATTTAAGTTGACAATAATTTTCTTTATTTTCTTGGATAATTTCTGAACCTAGAATACTCTTTTCTAATTTTATACAATCACTCATTAAGAACTAAAATTAGACTTTTTCTAGTCTTTCTTCTAATTTTAATATCCCTAACTGTTGATAGACACTTACTTCAATAATAAACAGTTATCCATTGGTTTCTATTTTTACTGTGATATCTGTAGTTTTCTCATGTTAAGAGAAAATGGAATCTCTATACATTTCCAAGTATTTAATTTTCAGATAAGCAGCAAAAGTATAATTTTCCATTTATAATGGTTTACATTTTCAAATAGATAGTCCACTCACATACTTGAAGAAAAAGCTTGAAGCATTTATTTAGCAGGAATTGTCATAGCTACTTCAATCAACACTTCCAATGTCTATTAATGTTGATAACTAATGCTACTGTTAATGCTTCTGGAGTAGCAACAAAAATATGAATTAAGCATTTACGCAATATGAAATATTCTTCTCGGTAAGCTCCAAGAAAATATACTTTAATTCTCTTAACCCAGTTGTTCTCAATACTGTCTGCATATTAGAAATTGCCAGGACACTTTTAGAATACCAGAGCCTGTTACTCTTTGTAGACAATATATAAGAAACACTGGGAGCAACATTAAAAAAAAAAAAAAAAAATTACAGAATGATTCTACTATAAAACTATGATTAATATACCCATAAAAGTGTGCTATTATCCATGTTTTATACTTCAAAACTCTAAGGCCATGGAAGGATTCTTAATAGGAGAAATAATTTGTCTAAGTTAATATCATTGGCAGGCAAGGGATAAGCCCTCTCATTCCCCTTTGACTGACTTTGTAGCAAGACTCTTAAGCATTAAATTGTGTAACTTCGTGTGTTTTGCCCCAGAAATGATTTAGCTTGATTCATGTCCATTTGCATCATAAGGTGTGATCATCTGTGTTGTCATTTAGGTGTGGGTACCAAACTAAGTTCTTCAATTTTACCTTCCTAAAAGGTCAGAAATGAAGAGGTTTTCTTTTGTCTCCTGCCACTTGCACACCCCTGTGCACACTTATTTCAATAATAAACAGTTATCCATTGGTTTCTATTTTTACTGTGATATCTGTAGTTTTCTCAGATATCTGCCTGGCTGCCACTCCCTCCCTTATATGCGAAATGTGTATTAGTAAGATCAAGAACAATATGGTTACTTACCATCTAAAGTAAAACTTGAAATATAGCTTTCACCTAAGCAAAGGAGATCCAGCCTGGTCAGTTATGGTTTCATTAGGAAAAGAAAACACTTTATACTAATTTTTGGAAAGAATTTCCTTTGACATCTCTTCATCACAGAGCCAAGGAGACAGGAAATGAGTTGATTTCAGCCTCAGAAATTGGCTCACTGGTGTGCATCTTTGGCCAATTGACTCTTTTCAAAAGGAGAGGCTGTCACTGATTTGTCAGCTTTTAGTTCTGCATTTACCAAAGCCAGAGGTAGAGGTTGATGTGAGCTGTGACACTGGGGCACTCCACTGGGGGTGACAAAGTAAAATTCTGTCTCATAGATTATCTTTCCCCCAAATGGAAAGCTGGTTGTGGGCTTTCTTCAAATCAGCAGGGAACAAAAGACCTCTCATCTCACCCTCAAGGATCTTTGCCTTCCCTCCTTGTTACTTAGAGAACAACAGGTCTAGCCTGAGCAACCAGCACTGAAAAAGTCCAAGAACTAGACTCCCTCCTCAGCTGTGGTTGACAGCTGTATTCTTCCTAGACCACAGCCAGGACTCAGGGTGGGAGGTTAGGATAGCAGTTTATCTGAACTTGTTTGTGTGGGTGTTGCTCTTGCTGCCTGAACAAGTTTGATTGGATCTCTAGGTCAGAACTATTCACGGATTCTTGCTCTTTGGCCACTGCTGGCCGAGGCTGCAAGTGAACTGCTTATTTAAGTTTGCACAGTGGGTGAATGATGCAGTGAAGGGTGGAACAGTGGGTCTGTCAGGGATTCCCCTCCTCCAGCTGTCACCAGCAGGGGTGGGGCTGCAGCTGCTGGAATCTTTGTACAGCAGAGGCACCAGTGAAATACTGTGGCTCCTTTGAGCTTAGTAGAGGACACAATGACATGAGGACAGATTTTGATTTGCTATCTAAGCAAGCCAGCCCTCATAGACTGTCACTGCAGCCTTGAAAGGGAGTTTCATGAGGCTGAAGGGGAAGAAACACAAGCACACACTCCAGCTCATTGGCAAAGGGGTAGCTAGTTCTCATTCCTGGGGCTTCCAGTCTAAGTCTCACCCCACTAGTTTTAGGTGCCAAATAGGTCTGTATGAAGTTCTCTAAAGGTCCCAAATTAGATACCTGTCAATAATTATTCAGGGACAATCTATCATTTTAACTAAAAGTATAATTAATATTAAGAAAAAAATAAGCTAAAAGCACTCATGGGGAGGACCCATCAGAATTCTAGCAATATGAAAAATCAGAGCAGATTAATTCCCAAAGAAATTACAAAGGATATATAGCAGAAAATGCCCTCCATAAAAACATTGGTGAAATGTCAAAAATAGAATTCAGAAAATGGATGGCAAAAAAGATGATTAGAATTGAGGAGAAAATGGAAATATTAAATCAAAACAATAGTCCCAAAGTTGTCTCAAGAAATTAATGAATTTAAAGACAAAGGCACCAAGGATATGGACATAATGAGGAAAGATATAGCAGAGCTTAGAGAATTGAAAGATGCATTAAACAAGCTTTGAAACAAAGTAGAGATCTTCAGTAATAAAGTAGAACAAGGAGAAGAAAGAATTTCAGAAATTAACAAAAAGATTTTTGAGCTATCTTCATTATTCAAAGAGACAAAAAAAAAAAAAAAAGTAGAACCAAAACAGACCACTCCCTGACAGATTTATGGAATTATTCCAAAAAATCAAACATCTGAATTTTAGGGATTCCTGAAGGAGAACTGAATGTTCTTAGAGGTGATGATCTACTTCAAGACATCAGGGTGGATAGTTTCCCAACCATTGCAAGAGACATAGAAATTCAGATGGTAAATAGTTTCAAAACTTCATCACTACTCAATCCAATCAAAGCATCTCCTAAACACAATGGAAATAATGTTGCTGAAGTTAATATGAAAGAGAAAATCCTGAAAGTAGCCAGGCATAAGAAAAGTCTTATCTACAAAGTAAAAAAATATTAAGATGACCACAAATCTTTAAGCTGAAACTTTTCAAGACAGAAGAGGATGGTCATTGGCCTTTAACCTTCTTAACCAAAACAATTTTCAGCCCGGGATGCTGTATCCTCCTAAACTGAGTTTCATTTTTGATGGAGAAATCAAATATTTTACTGATATGCAAATGTTCAAAAAATTTGCTATAACTAGGCCAGCTTCACAGAAAGTACTCAGACCCATTCTTTATAATGACCAGCATGATTGTCCATTACCAAAGTAAACGCACCCAAAAGTTAAAGAACAAAGCCTAGTTTCCACCTGGCACAAGGAATAAAAATAGGCTCTGGACCTCTGAAAAATGAGATGCCTAAAATTCCACCTACCTATCAATTCTCTTAATAAATGTGAATGGCTTGAATTCTCCACTAAATAGACAACAGGCTGGTTGTGTGGATACAAAAGCTCAAGCCTAATATCTATTGTCTCCAAGAAACACACCTAATCTCTAAGGATAAAACTCACAGGGAAGGTCTGGAAAACAATAGAGGCAAATGGAATCAGAAAAAAACAGAGGTTTTAATCTTATTTGCAGATACAATTGAATTTAAACCAGCAAAAATAAGGAATGACAAGGATGGACATTACATACTGGTCAAGGGAAGCGAACATGAAGGGATTTAATAGTTAACCTTTACAACCCCAATCTAAATGCTCCTTGATGCATAAAACAAACCTTAAAAGATCTGAACAACAAGTGGTACCTGTGGCTCAGTGAGTAGGGCACCAGCCCCATATACTGAGGGTGGTGGGTTTAAACCAAGCCCTGGCCAAACTGCAACAACAACAACAAAAAAGCCGGGCGTTGTGGCAGGCGCCTGTAGTCCCAGCTACTCGGAAGGCTGAGGTAAGAGAATTGCCTAAGCCCAGGAGCTGGAAGTTGCTGTGAGCTGTGATGTCACAGTACTCTACAGAGGGTGATAAAGTGAGACTCTGTCACTAAAAAAAAAAGATCTGAACAATATGATCTTCATGCACCATGATAGTGGAAAAATTTAACACCCCTTTGACAGTATTAGACAGTTTTTCCAAACAGAAACTAAACAAAGAAATAGCATACTTAAACATGACTCTAAAACAAATGGACTTCACAGACCTATACAAAATATTTCATCATAACAAAACTGGATACTCATTCTTCTCATTTTCCCAGGGATCATCTTCCAAAACTGATCATATCGCAGGACACAAATCTAATATCAACTAATTCAAAAGAATAGAAAATATTCCTTGTAACTTTTTGAATCATCACAGAATAAGAATTGAATCTAATAGCAACAGAAATCTTCATACCCAAATAAAGTCATGGAAACTAAATAACCTGTAGTTTAATGTTTATAAGTAGAGAACTTTAGAGCACATTTGAATAACTAATATTTAAGTTAAAATATTTATTTACATTTATTTATGTTTATATTATATTTAATATAATATAATTTATAATAATTCATATTTAAGTTAATATATTATCAATGTATATTTAATATTAATATTAGTGAAGAATAATGAAGAACAGTGTTCAAAGACTACCTGCTTTGATATAAGTAACATTATTCTAATTATATTTGAATTTTAATTCTTCTTTGCCTTCAAAGTATATTGTTCCCTCAATAGCTTTTGTATTTAATTTTTATTTCCTATGTAGGTGAGGTAAACATGCATGTTTAGTGTCTGTTATCTATCTTCAAACAATTAAAATCACTCCTGATCCATCTTTCTGTTGTTTTTAACATCAAAAATATTAATATATCCATTTCATTAAATTTAACCCCTTCCTTGGGCCTTCTCTGCACAAATAATTCTTACTACCCTCTTTCAATTGCCAACACAGTGTATATCTCGAAGAATATGTCTCTATTTTTTTTTTTAACTAAAAGCAAAATTTCACAGGAATTTTTCTTTCTCTGTCTCTGCTTCTCTTTATCCAATCTATTTGTTCTTCTAGAACAATTAATATTAAATAGTGCACTTCTGGGAGAATGGAGCTGAAGACCCCATTCTTGGAAAAAGATAAGCACCTCCAGAAAAAAAGGAAAACTAAAAAGTAAGCTGAGTGAGTTGGAACAAAGAAAAGTAAGCTAGTTTATGTTTCAGCCAGCCATTGCTAGCAAGCTTCTTGCCTTTTCTGAAATTCTAGTCTGTTGGGGATACAGTTTACAAACACCCTCTGGGTTGGTGAGCACTCTGAGGAGAGTAATGGTTATAGAAGAGTCTATGACAAGTCCTAGAAAAGATACATCTTCTAGGGAATTTCCTGCCTGTTAAACAGGCAAAGCAGGTACCCACTGTGGAGATTTAAATTTGCCTGGGGCAGAGACCAAGGGTGAGATATGGGCAGAAGAGCTTATATCCCTTATAGAAGAGGAAAATCCTCTGTGGTGGTGATGGGAAGAAAATGTCTCCCTTCCACCCATCCCTCAGAGGAGATTAACATTGATGGTGTTTTACTCCACAGAGAACTAGCAGAGGTTAGCACCTCCCTAGACATCTGTGTGTGTGACTTCAAGCAGGAGGCTCTCCCAATCCAAGGTTCAGATTTCAGATTTCTGAAGGCCACCTTTGAGGTTAATTATAATAACAATAGAAGCTGATATGATCAATCTGAGAAACTGCTGACATTATCTTTGTTCCCTCCCTCATGTTACCCTCTGGGCAAATAGACTCCTAAAAAAGCAGAGGGGAGCAAACAGTGCCATTGCCAGAATCTCACGATAGGCAATGGACCCCTGGCTCCCATTCTACTCTAAGTCTACTCTAAGACTCTTGTCTTTCTTTACTGTCGCTTCTAACTATATTTCTTCAGTTGGTAGCCTCCAGTTTCCACAAGTCTCAGTGGATGCTGCTCTTGGGGTGGGACCCTGACAGTAAACATTATATTAACTTATGTATTAGAAAATGAAGAAGAAACACATGCAGAAAAACTACAAATTAAAAAAAAAAAGTAATTTCCTGACAAGGCAGAAAGGGGCAGTATTTTTCATGATGTTAGCTTTGGATGTAAGGGCAACTTCTTTTTTGGCAGGGAAAAGAGTAACAGAATGTGTACGAACACTAGTAGGATTGGGAGTTTTGCTGTATGAAGTTTCTGTAATCTGTTTGCTGTGGGGACAAGCAATTCTATCACCTCATACTGAATAATGATAGAAAATTAAGAAGTCATCACTCTAAATAATTTTTACATGTATAATTACATAATCACTTGATCTCAAGGGTTGTCTCATACTGACCTGCTCTAAAAACCACCATTGTTCATTTCCTTATAAATATCTTTCTCCAACATGCATTTTTTTTAAGTGGCACTACTTCATTAGCCTCAACTTTTTCTGTAGCTACCCCCTTTTTTTATAGGTAATATTCAAAGTATTTTAATAAATATCAAAACAATTATTGCTTATGTTAGTTCAAAAGCAGATTTATAATATGATTCATATGTTTCTCCAATAATCACTGAAAAAATAAAAAATGTATATAAAGTACAACTCAAGTAATTTTACATTCACACTAGTATAATACCATAAAGCCAACCCCTCACATGGAAACACATTCCTTATGGTAAAAGTAAAACATATAGTAACTGTACATTTGCAAAAAAAGAAGAAATAAATCAAAGCAATAGTCAAAGTCATGCACTAATCGAAATTCCAAACAACCATTTTAGCACACTAAAGAATGCTAAAATTTCCCGTACAAATTGGCCTCATGTTTATATGAGAAGTAAATTCAAATGCTGAAATTGCAAGTCTTAAAAACTGACGTCATTTAATTGAGATTCTAAACATTTAAAAAGTCTCTTTAGCTTAAAATTGGAGATACTGCTGAACATCTCTAGATTTAGTAATAACACAGGGTTGAACAAAAACCATACCAAGCAGATTAGCTCTGCTATTAAATTCAGCAAAGGTTTACTGAAGGGTTGTAAAATGCACTACATTATGAAGATCTAGTTATAAAGCTTCTGTTTTTAGCACAATTCTAAATGAGGTCCAGACAGAGAAGAAAGTCATATAACAGTGACAGAGGACCAGATGTCTCTTTGCTCATGCAAGAAAAAATAAATCCCTCTGCAAACATTTGGTTTACAGTGGTAGCAGATTGGTTGGGGAGACCAGATGACTAGGTATCCAGGTCTTTCTCCAAGGAAGGACTCTGCCTAGCTTCTTGGGGAGGCAGGGCAGCAGGCCACTTCCCATCAGCTTCAGATCCTTCAGGGTGTGCCTTAGCCTTAGAATGCTGCCTCATCCAAGGTCACACTGCTCCCTGGGCAGCCCAAACTGATGATGAATAAAAGCACAGACAATACAGGGCCATGAAGCACATTCAAACAGGGAAATACAGACTCCAGAGTTCCCACCCAAATTGGTGGAAGTTTGGTCTGTATTGAATTGGAGTTTGTATTCATCCTCTGCTCAATTCTGTTTCTTCTGTCATTGCATGAGTGTTTATTCCTGATAAATTAGGACTATATTAGCACCACAAATGCTTTCTCAGCCTTTGCTCTTAGGGGTCCACAACAGGAAACATTTGGTAAATGTCCCCAACGTACCTGGCAAGTTTTTTAAAAAGGCCTAATATGTTGCCACCTCAGGACACGATTTAGCATTTTTCTTGTTTGCTTTCTCTAAAAAAAAAAAAAAAAAAAAGTAAATAAATAAATGTGATCCACACTTCACTCTCCCTTTCTTTGTTGTTTCATTGTTGTTGTTGTTGGCTCTACTTTTCCTTAGTACTTTTTGCCATTCCCACTACTATGTGAATACTTATAATAAAAATATTTTGTTCCCTCAGTGGCACAGTAGCTTCATGAAAATGTGAATTTTGTAAACTGATGAATTCTCTGAGTCTTGAACAGGGCCTGGCATATTGTGAGTGCTGATTATTTATTTTTCAAGCAAACAGTAGTTAAAACTAAGAAGTGATCTAAAAACTCACTTAATGTAAACAGTATACTTACATACATGAGTAAATGTGTGCCTATATAGAGAAGGTGCCAAAAAAAATATACAAATTTAAGAAAGGAGGGTAAATCTATTAAAATTGTAATACTCAAGTCATTTTTGGCTTCTTAAATTACAAGAAGGGCTCAGACATGACTTTTATAAGGATACATTATTACAATTTTAATACAGTTTCTTTTTCTTTCTTAAAGTGAGTATACATTTTTGATACCATCTGTGTGTAACAATTTTTGATATTAGTGTCTTCCTTGATATGAGAGATGTTCTTCCTTTGAAAGGGAAACATGGCAACAATAATTGTCCAGAAATCATATGTTTCTATTTTGAAATTTTATTTATGGAAAATTATTGCTTGTTTTACAAACTTGGAGTTATGCAATTACTAGAAGGATTAACCTGGTTCATTTCTGTTCAAGTATAACAAAAAGCATCTATTAATAGGTTGTTAAAACTCATTTGATAATAATGAATATGCTCTATAGATGATATTATGTCCAGTGACATTTAAATTTCTATTATTCTGTAGGGACGACATTTGTACTAGTTTGTAATATGATTTCATTTTTTGTGATTCTTTATTTGGTGACTTAGACTGTTTATAACATATATGTTGTAAGTATTAATTGTGAAACTTTGGCATTTGAATAAATCTAATAAAGTCAATTTTCTTTTTGAATATAATGGGATTCTGACTTACCCTATGAAAAATCAAAATTCACACTCAAATGCATTGAAATACAAAAAAAAAAAAAAAAAAATTACTCCTTCCTTTTGAAACACAATTTTATCCAAGAATAATTTCCATCACTTTCTCCATTGAGAGGAATATATTGTAATACTTACTTGTATGTATAGGACAACTATGTAATCATTGGCAAGAACCTAGATAAAGAGCTTCTAGGATAAATGATTCTATCTGGATTTACAGGACACATACGCTTTGAGCAATGCTATCTTCCCACCGCAGGCACTAGCTAGTTCAATCTCAGTGGCAAAGTATGTGAGAGGAAAGACTGGATAAAAAGGTAATATCCTCTATCCTCCCTAACTTAATCAGTCTTCCATGGCGAGCAGCTAAGCTTATAACTGCTATTCAGAAAGATGTTCATTAAAGTTTCTGATGCGTCCTTCACCTTGTAGGAGACAGGCCAGTTTATCGGATTGCTTAAATTAGCAGGCAGGATGTTCTTTGCAATACTTTTTAACTGTAGCTCATTATACTTACTATTTGCCAGCTGGGAGCTGTATTCTGACAGTGAAATATTTTTTTTTATGTGAAACCTAGGGCTGCTTTTATGTTTCAGTTTGTAAATCTACCTTGGACGTGGATATGGTATATCCACGGTACTCTGAGCACTAAAACTGAGGACAAGGAGAGAAGAAATTTGTTTCTAAGTCTGAATTTTTAAAAGGAAGTATCAGAAAGAACAATATCAGCATCACTCTTTAATGTATAGGATAGTATGAGTGAATGAAAGTTATGCATGTATACCAGAGTGTAGAGGACTGTGCAAAGAGAAAAAGAGGAAGTAACTAAAGGATCAGCTTTCAAAATACATCAGAAATGCTTTTTGTTATTTTTTCTGAAATAAGATTTAGTGTTATTATAATTGGCATTCCAGAGCAAAGTCAAGAATTTGTCCTAAGCTGTTGTCTGGCAGCTTTGTTTCTTCACAATTTCTTACTGAATGTGTTCCTTATCTAGGGCACTGAGTGTGGGGTGGTGTGGGGGGGTGAGAAAAAGAGAATGATGCATATAATTAATTCATAGTGAGTCTAAGATGGAAGGTAAGAAAATTACACTTCTCTATTCTCCCAGAAAATTGGTCTTTTCTTACTATCTTTCTCATTGGCTTGGCCTCCATAATAATTCCTTATACTGTTAGAAGCAGACATAGTAATTGTTAAAGCCATGAATACCGGGGTCTTTGAATCTATGTGAATTCCAGCACTGAAAATTCTTAATTTCGTAATCTTGGCTGATTTTCCTTAACTCTCTGTTAAAAGCCCAGACTACTGTTCGTATCCAGACTGCTGTTCATATCACAAAAGCTCCACCAACTTTGCCTGCTTCCCATCTTTCCGTATTAAGTAGAATAGTTATGAAATGAATTAATTACTTTTTGCAAAGTCTAAAATAACAATAAAGCTAAAACTATAGAAGAAAACATAAGAAACATGTGAGACATCATGAAAAAAAAGTAACTTTTCAGGGCACCAGTTACTATGTCTGTTGTGCCTCACCATAGAATAGTATGCTTTCACTGATAAAAAAAGTATAGAGACAAGTATTTATATTTGTATTTGTAAATATACAGTCATGTTTAGACACTTTAAAAAAGTTTCTGTATAATTTTTAAAAGTGTAAGGTGTTTCTTTCTTTCTGATATCCAGAAAAATGTTCTTTTCTGTATAATTTTTTGTAAGTGTAAAAATATGAATTCATACTTAGAATATGGGACAATGTAATAAATGGGCACGAAAAAGCCATTGTAATTGGTAAAGGCATATTTGTGAAAATATTGATTTTAAATACTAAATGATTTTTTGCTATTCTTCACCACATGAAAAATTCCTTTATATTACCAAAGGAATTCATTTGCTTATATTCCTCTGTTCTTTAATGTATATTTTTGAGTAGATGGTGAGAATGATTATGACTCAGGATAGTCATAATCATAGAAGATAGAAGGATATTCTCCTTAGCAAAGTATCCCAGGAATGGAAGAAAAAGTACCCAATGTACTCAGCCCTACTATGAAGGTAAACTATAGCTTTCACATTAAGGCTATAACCAAACTATACCACAATTTTATGAGGAAAGGACCACGGAAGGGGACGGGCGGGGGGAGTTTTGGGTGGAGGGAGGGTGATGGGTTGGGCCACATCTATGGTGCATATTTTTATCTATAAAAAAATTTAAAAAAAAAACCATTTGGGTTTCAGCAAGAGACTTTAAATACTTGCCCCAACAAGAAGGGGATTAGTCCTATTAATTGCCAAAAAGGAGGCATCTGTTTATTTTTACAGGAGAAGTGGTACTTTTATGCCAACAGATCTGAGATTGTGCAAAACAAGACCAAAGCACTCCAAGAAGATCTAGAAAAGAGAAGAAAATAAATTCTAGAAAATCCCCTGTGGACGGGCCTACGTGGTTTTTCACCCTACCTTCTTCCCCTGCTACCCTTATTTACCATTCACCTTTGGTCCCTGTATCCCAAAAATAAGGTTAGAGGCAGTTAAATCAGGTCAAGGTCCAATATCACCAGCTCATTAACCAAGAATCTAACTATTATTCTTCACCGCCCTCCATAGCACCAATGACGTGTAAGATTCCCAAAGCAGGGACAACCTAAGACAGGATATGGAGAGGCTGCATGGTGGATTACATTCATAGTACCCAAAGACGGGTAAGATCACTCTGCATTCAGTCAACCTAAGACAGGGACCAAACCATTGATGTTTGTATCCGCATGACAGGTAAGACTGAAACTGCAAGAGCAGGCAACCTAAGACAGGGGCTATGTTTTTCCGCCATACAAAAAACAAGAGGGAATTGTTGGGCCCTGCCATGTGCCTGAGGCCTGGTGCAACTTCCCGAGCCTGACTAGAAGTAGATACATAGAGCTACTTCCACGTAGTAACGACTCAGCAAGGCCGGGCCTGAAACTGCCTCTACCTAGATACAGCCAATGTGGTACCATGCCACTGGCCCGACCCTGTCACTCACCTCTTCCCCCGCCTTCTTTCCCTGCCCCTTCTCCACAATAAAAAAATAAGAAAATAAATAAAAAAAAAAAAAAAAAAAAAGAAAATTAGCTTTAAACATATTCAAATGCGCTGTATTTTTTAACCTAATACTTCCCTTATTTTTTTAAACAAAGTATGGTGACATGAGTTCTGGGCCCCTATAATGCTGAGATATCCACAGCTCTTTCTGAGGCTCCTAAGTATTAATAAAGAATAGCTTCTGGGCCCGAATTGTGCATCTGTAGGCTAATTAATTTCAACCTACCTGCAGCGTTCCCATTCATTGCTATTTCCTGCTGCTCTCTGTGAAAGCCTGAAGCTGCGTGCTTCTTTGTGAGGAAAGAAATGAATTCCAGATGACGGAAAAGAACATGATGTTTACATTTATATGTTTGTTTTATTCTTTTATTCTCTAATTTGAACTTCGCTGTGCGGGGACCTAAGAAAAGTGAAACTGATACCAAAAGAGGTTTTACTTCGCCCAGCATCATGACACCAAGTTGGAAGTGCTGAGGAAATGACGCTTCCTGGTGGCCGGGTTAAGGGCATGGTAACTCACACAGATTCAGAGCCTGTTACAGACCAGGCCCTGTGCTATCTTTACGTACATTAAGTACATTAACTCCTTTGAGTTCTCACAGCCTGACAGAGGAAGAAACTGAGGTCCAGAAAGTTTAGTTCACTTGTGTAAGGTTACACAGTAGGGATGGGGCCAGATTTACACCTCAGTATTCTGTCTTTGGAGCTGATTGTGTTAACCAGTAAGCTGTGCAGGGGGCTGAGGATCACACTTCATTTTCATATCTTGCCTTAAAATCCCATGCCTTCTCTCACCAGTTCAATCTTCCTTTTAACAGTAAAAGAAGCAGGAGTGATTGGACATCAAATAACAGTAAACACCAGCCGGACCCCTCCTCCCATCATGCACTCTACATCTGAACGACTGCGCAGAGCTGTCCCCCAGGTCCCTTCCTGTACTCTGACAAGGAAAGCATTCTGCTTAGAAAAACTCTCTGAACGGCCATAGTCATTTTCTAAAAGTGATTTAGCACAGGTGGGCATTTAGGGGAACAGGTCTCACCCCAGCTCTGCTGGTTACCAGCTGTGTGGCCTTGTCTAAGCCATGTAATATAAAGAGGTTTCAGATTCCACAGTTGTAACACGAGGACACCAGACATAATTTAAATCACTGGTTTTCAACGTTTTCCCCACAGAGCAGCAAAAAGTATTGTGTAAATGATACCTCAGGCTTAAACCTAACATACGGAACAAATACAGTCACTTTTTCTGGGTGACAGGGGCTCAACTGTCACCCCTTTTCCCACCCCTGCCAACAAGGCAGGTGGAGGCTTCTCGGTCCACACGAGCATCCATTAGGTGGTCTCTGAGCCCGTCACAACCCAGAGAGCCTACGGCAGTTTCAGGAGTCCTTGGAGTCCTATCAGTCAAGCTGCTAGTGTTCAATAAGACCTTTGCTGCCTCCTTTGAGCAGCTCTAATCATAAACCTTACAATTAGTCTCCTTTGAATTACAGGTGTGACTGACTTAGTTTTAAGCACACGAAAACACCCAGCAGGTTAGATAGATTTACTCTTCAGCTCAGAGGAATGAAGAACTGGACTTTGATCCATGACCAATGTGCTGGGAATTGATTTTGGCGAAGGATATGTGATTATGGGATAGAATGTGAATGGGGACAGTTTGGGCCGACCTCGACTCCGATTCTCCGTCTGTCTGTGTGTGATGTGGCATGAGTGACGTGGGGCATGAGGATGGCTTCATAAGATGCAAAAAGAACTGACTGATTTATCGATCTCAGGAAGACAGTCTCCTTGATGGAGACACACTGTCAAACACGGGCAGGATGCACTGCTAAAAGCCCTCGGGATTGATTACCATACCTGGCACCCGATCCCTCGTCACGGTGGCAGGTGAACGGTTCTGGAAATGCACTCACAGCTGCATTAATAAGATAGGAGACGTGCAAACAAGGAGGAATGGGTCACGGAAGGTTCTGGCAGAGCGGTGGTGTTCCCACTGCTCTGAATTTCCTCAAAATGGAAAAGTCACTCAAACAGTGGGAAACACAGAGGCTGAAAATGAGACAAAATAGCTAACCCAGCTGAAAATGCATGTGGCAGCAATGACACCTCTGGGTCCTGAAGTTCTGTGATTGGGTTTTCCCATCTGTTACTGCTTCTAAAATTTGACAATTCCTGTTTGAATACTTATGTGAGTAGAAAATGTTTTGGAAATACTCTACTAGGCGACACACCTGGCTTAACATGCAAACCCTTCTCCTTTCATCCATCCTGGAGAATCTCCACGCACAAATGCCGCTGCAGCCTCCCACATGGACCAATAAGAACACTTACCAAAGCACGTAAATATGCATGTGCACGGGCAGAAGTGGTGTATGTACACCACGCTCTTCTCAGTAAGTCACGGCCAAGGATCCAACACCAGCCGATAATCAGGGAAGGTATCTACAGAATTCTAAGACTGTAGACAAAAATAGTGGGGTGAAGTAATTCATTTACAGTGATACTGAAAGAAGGTGTTGAGACTATGATTTTTTAAAAGACCAATGTAACCTGTGACAGGTGGAGTCACATCCTCTTGGAAGGTGCCTATCCGAAGCCTTGAAGTATTAAAAGAGAAATTAGCCATCCTGGAAGAAAATGAGAGTTTTGACAAAATGTGTATGTATTCAAAAGGAAGGAAATGTAGCTACAGATGTGAAGCATTAAAACTGTTATTGCGGTATTTCTAGCACTAAACTGAAACTGTGGAATTAAAAACTGTGGAAGGTAAAGCTAGAAAGACCAGAAAATTGTCAACCCCTCCTTTCTTCTATGAGAAAACTAAGCAGTAGGGAAGTCGATGAATTTGCCCCAAATCCCACATGTTAGCAGAGGCAGAGATGAGATCTGAAACCTGTCTGCAGATTTCTGAGTGCCGTGGTATTTCTGTTATATTACAGTTTCTTCAGCTTCTTTCTTCTCCCCAGATTTTCCTGTCACCTTTTAAATGTACTTAAGTTTCCCTCATGAATATCAATAAGAGCCTCCCCCAAACAACACCTATATACAAAAATTCTTTCCATGGCCACAGTAGCACCAACTTTTCTTCTTTAGCTCCTATTAATGTCATTCACCAGCCAGTCATAGCCTAAATGAAGTAGGCCTCTGTCTCTGCCTGAATGATGACCAGACAATGGCCACCCACCCTCACTCTAGAACAGGTACTCTACCCTTCACGGCAGCATCAAAGATGGAAGGGGCGGCCCTGGCAGAGAAAAGGTCATTAAGGCAATGCTAATGCAAATCCCCTACCTCCATGCAAATAAAATCTGGCAAAAAGAAGCAATTTTTTTTTTTTTATCAATCATAATTATAGTGAGAAATAGAGACAGTTCAACTAGATCTCTGAGGACAGCACTTCAGAGGGAGCAATGGTTCTTCCTGCACAAGGGCTGTTAACAGGGGATCTGTGAACTTGATGGGAAAAAAGTGTTTTCAGGATGCTCAGCTCAGCAGTTCTCAACCTGTGGGTCGAAACCTCTTTGGGTGTTGAACAACCCTTTCACAGGGGGAGCCTAAGACCATCCTGCATATCAGGTATTTACATTATGATTCATAACAGTAGCAGAATTATAGTTATGAAGTAGCAACGAAAATAATTTTGTGGTTGGGGGTCACCACAACATGAGGAACTGTATTAAAGGGTTGCAGCATTAGGAAGGTTGAGAACAATGCTCTAAGCTGAATGTATCATTTCCTTCAATTATGAATGTATTCAACAAACCATGATAGCATTAAAATTACCTATGATATCCTTTATAGAATCATAGATATTTTCATATTACATTATTTCAGATGTTGCAGATTCTCGTGATGTAATTTACACTCTTCTCTATGTTGGAGTTACTATAGCATAATCGACCCTACTTCTCAGTCTTATCTAATGTACAGTAGTCCCCCATTATCCGTGGTTCTGCGTTTTGTGTTTTCAGTTATCTGTGGTCATCTATAGTCCAGAATAGGTGAGTACAATAATAAAGATATTTTGAGAGAGTGAGTCTATACTCATGTAACTTTTATTTCAGTATGTTGCTATAATGATTTTATTAGTTAATTTTTAAGATCTTACTGTGCCTAAACTATAAATTAAAATTTATCCTAGGTTTGTTTGTATAGGAAAAAAATATAGACAGTTTTGGGACTATCTGTGGTTTCACGCTCCAAGGGGGTGGGAGGGTGTCTTAGAATGAGTTTTTTTTGTGCATAAAGGGGGCTACTATATTAATAAAAACAAAATTTCATCATAATTTATATATTTTGATGATTATATTTTTAAATAATTGGTATTCTCTGAATTGCAGTGATACTAAAAATATATACACATTTTAAGAAAGGAAAAGACGATATTAAAATTGTAATACTCAACATGTGCCAATAACAAAAGATGAATACACATCACGTCTGCCTTCTGCAATTACAAGAGGTGCTCAGAGTGGCTGCCATCATGTGCACGGGCTTCTGATTACCACAAACCTCTGCAGGAGACCAGTGAGCGAAGTGCCCACTTGTATGGTGCATGTGCCACGGCAATTTCTTCCCAAAGTATTGCCAGGGCAGCCTTTTGGGACACCACATCCTTTAAGGTCCCTCATTGGTGGAAATCAAAGGTATGAAGTCAGCAGAACATGGGAGAAACTCAACCACACCTCTTTATCCCATCCACTGTCCTGGCAAGTTATCATCCAGGTAAGCTCTCCTATCTCAGGGGGCATGCAATCATCTTGGGAAGAAAACTTTCTATTTTTCTGTTTTAAGACTGCACCACATGCTTCTTCTGCTAACCCCTGTCTCAGGTGCACATTGTTTGGGAGACTTCTGTGATGAGTGTGTGAACTGTTCCAACACCACAGCACAGGAAGCAGGGCTGGTTGCTGTGTGAGGCCTCCTGGATCTTCCCCTGTGCACATCACACGCAGCACCGTGCGTCTCAGACTCATCATGAACATGGGCAGCTGTTAGGTGTTGGAGGTTCTGCACATGCCTCCCTTATTATTGTATTTCTGTATTGTTTTCAAACTTCAAATACCACTTCAAAATGGTCTTGAGCTCCTTGAATGACAACCGTGCTTCCGCCATTTTCTTTGACTGTCCTGCCTATCTCAGGGTGATCATAGCACTCACCTAATTACATTTCAAAGGTAATTCAGTTCGACGTCAAAAACTAATACATAAATAACATCTCTTAACATGTGTATACATCTTTTTGTCACCTCCAGTATGTATTTGTATATTTTTTTTACTTTGAGATAATTGTAGATAAACAGGTAGTTGTAAGAAAAGATACAGAAAGACACCACGTATCCTTTACCCAGTTTCCCCAATGGTAATTTTCAAAACTATGGTGCAATATAATCACCAGTATATTGACATTGACAAGTCAAGACACAGAACCACAAGGGTCACTCCTGTTGTGTTTCCCTTTATAATCACACCCACCGCTTTTCCACATCCTACATTGTCCTTATTCCTGACAACACAGTCTGTTTTACTATTCATTTATCCACTGAGGGACATCTGGGGTTACTTCCACTGAAATTGGCAGATTCATTATATTGAGTCCTCCAATCCATGACTATGGTCTGTCTCTTTGCAGATATGTATTTTAAATTTCTTCCTACAACGTTTTACAGTTTACAGCATATAAATTCTGACACCTTTGGTATGATTTACATTTAAGTATTTAATTTTGAACAATGGCATTTTATTTTTAATATTGGGACACACATGCACATTGCTAATGTATAAAAACAGTGATTTTTAAAAATTGATTGCCATATAGCTTATGAATTCTTTCTTAATACAATTAGTAATTTTATTAGACATTCCTTATAATTCTCTGCATATGCAATCCTGTCATCTGTCAAAAGGGATAATTTTATTTATTTCATCCTGAGCAATATGACTTTTATTTCCCTTTTTTGCTATTGCACTGACTAGAACTTCTGGTACTATGTTAAATACAATTGATAAAGAGCAGGCATCCTTGCCCCGTACCCAGAGTTAGGAGGGAAGCATTCAGTTGTTCACGTCTAAGTATAACGTTAGCTATAGAACTTTTAGATGTTCTCTGCCATATCAAGGAAGCTCATCTCCTTTCCTTGCTATCTAAGAGATGTCATCATAAATGGATGCTGAATCATGCCAAATGCTTTTATCTGCATCATTAACATGATTGGGTGATGTTTTTCTTCCTTAGCTAGTTAATATAGCAATTAACTATAGCTAGTTAACTATAGCAATTAGTTAATTGTTTTTAAATACTAAGCCAGCTTTGTAGCCCCAAAATAAACCTTACTTGGTCACACTGTTTAAATCCCTTTATGTATTGCAGAGTTTTATTGCTCATATTTTGTTAAGAGATTTGGCATCTATAGTCGTAAGATACATTTTCCTGCAGTTTTCACTTACGTACTGTTTTTGTTTGGTTTTTGGATCTGGAAAATACTAGCATCATAAAACAAATTTGTATGTCCTCTTTGTTTTCTAAAAGAGATTTTATAGAATTTGTGTTAATTTTTCTTCAAATGTATGGAAGAATTCTCTTGTGAAACTATCTTGTCTTGAGGACTTAATTGGGAATTTTAAAATTAAAAATTCAAATATTGTACTTACAAGTACCATCAGATTTTCTGCTTCATATTGGGTAAATTGTGGTAGTTAGTGCTTTTTGACGTATTAGTGCATTTCATCTAAGCTGTCAGATTTGTGGAGTTCTTACTCACAGCATTTGCTTAGCATTTTTTAGACGTCTACAGCATGCGCTTCACTTGTGATAGTAGTAATGTGTCTGCTCCTCTTTTGCGAGGAGATGGGGATAATAAGTTTTGCTAGATTTTTGCCAAAAAACAATTTTTTTTGTTTTATAATTTTTAAAGATTATTTTTCTCTTTTACTTTCATTTATTTCTTCTCTGATCCTTATTCTTTCTTTCTGCTTAAATTTAACTTGCTCTGCTTTCTCTGGGTTCTCCAGGGAGGAACGTAGATTATTGATTTACAATTCCTATCCCTCCTCCCTTTTCGAATATAAGCAACACATCTCCTTCTTAGAACTCCTTCAGCAATCCCCCATCAATTTGATAGGATGCATTTTCATTTTAATTCAATTCAGTGTATTTTTTTATTCTTCTTAGTACTTGCTCTTTGACTCACAGATTGTTTAGAATTGTGCTGTTTAGTTTCTAAGTATTGGAAGTTACTGTGATTTTTCTGTCATTGATCTCTAATTTTATTCCATACTGGTCAGAGAAGATATCTTGTATGATTTTAAAATTTTTAAATTTGTTGAGGTTTGTTTTATGACCAAAAGTGTGGTCTTTCTTTCTGTGGGCACTCGATAAGAATGTGTATTCTGATGTTATTGAGTGGAATGTTCTATAAATACTATATTAAAGCCATTTAAAATACATTAAATATAATTACTTTATTTTTATTTGTTTTGCAGAGATGGAGTCTCACTTTGTCGCCCTCAGTAGAGTGCTGGGCGTCACAGCTCACAGCAACCTCCAGTTCTCAGGCTTAGGCGACTCTTGCCTCAGCCTCCTGAGTAGCTGGGACCACAGGTGCCTGCCACAATGCTTGGCCATTTTTTTGTTGCAGTTTGGCATGGGTGGGGTCCGAACCCACCACCCCTGGTATATGGGGCCGGCACCCCACTCTTATTGATATGCTAGGGTTACTTATGTTTTGAATTTCATTTTTGTTTATAATATTTAAGTACACCTCTTTGTATATTGTTTGTATTGGTTGTCCAAGGCATTTACAATATAGATATAACTTGTCACAGTCTACTATTATGAAAGCACATACAGTGAGAATAAGACGGAGTCAGGCAGGCTAAGGAGGGCATGACACAGCTGGTCCAGGTGGGTTAAGTCCTGCCTCACCTTCACCCCTGTCTCCTGTTCTTACTGTTTTATAAATTTAGCTCCTACTCTAAAGATGTCTATCTTGAGTAGTTAGGCGCATTGATTTAAGAGATTCACTCTTGAATTGAAATGTAGTAAGTCACTGAGTTATCCTGATTATTTAAAATAAAGATTAATGTGATCTTTACTTTGAACTTTTATGTGTTCTTTACTTTGAACTTCCAATAATTTTAGAAATAGAAGAACAGAACAGTTTTGGAGAGGCTACTCCCACTGTCCTCCAGAATCCCGGCCTTCTGACAAACAGTTTGGTGGACCGATCCCCATCTCTGCATATTGGCTGACAGTGACAGGTGGCCAGACTCTCTTTGTCCCATAACATTATCAATATTTTTATCAGTGAGTGAAATATAGAAACCTTACCTTCCTCTTTCTTCCTTTCTCCTCCTATTTATAACATAGCTATCTTAAATATTTTTCCATGGCTTATTTAGAATCATATTTCAAAGTATTATAATGTTTGCTTCAACCATCAAATATACTTTTAAAAACTCAATAAGAGAAGAGAAAGTATTATATACCCCAATATTTTTATTCTTTCTTTCTTTCTTTTTTTTTTTTTTATTTCTTCCTAATGTTCAAACAGTCCTTCTTTTATTATTTCTTTCCCTTTAGGTAATTTCTTTAGCCATTATTTAAGGGTTGGTCTGCTGGTCACAAATTCACTTAGTTTTCCTTCATCTGATAATGCCTTGATTTTCCGTTCCCTGGATACTGAACTCTGAGTTGATAGTTCTTTTCTTTCAGCATTAGAAAAATGTTGTGCCACTTCCTACTTGCCTTCATGGTTTCTGAAATTCGCTATCATTCAAATTTTTTCTTCCCTAAAGCTAAGGTGTCATTTCTCTCTCACTTCATTCAAGATTCTTTTATTTGTTTTTAGTTTTCTGAATTTTGACCACAATATGCTTAGGTATAAATTTCTTTGAGCATATCTGTTTGAGATTTAAATTAGCTTCTTTAATTTTTAAGTTAGTTTGTCAAATTTGTGAAGTTTTCAGTCATTATTTCTGTAAACACTTTTTCATCTTTGCCCTTAGATCCTATCATTTTGAAACCCCAATGACATGAATATTAGATTTAATCTCATAGGTTCCTGAAGCTGTTTTTTTGTTTTTGTTTTTTTTTTCTCAGTCATCTTATCTGTTCTTTAAATTGGGTAAATTTTATTGTAGCATCTTAGAGTTCATTGATTCTTTCATCTATTCCCTTTATTTCTGCTGTTGAGCCCATATTATGGGTGTTTGTTTGTTTGTTATTTGTTTTGTTTTGTTTTTGTTATTGTATCCTTAAGTTCTAAAATTCCTGAAGTTTATATATGTGTTTTTTTTAATCATATAATTCTTTGTTAAGAGTATTTAGTTGTTTGCTTGGGCTTTTTTTCTTTTTCATTTGTTTCAAGTGTGTTTGTAATTGTTCATTGAAACATTTTTATAATAGCTACTTTAATCTTTGTCAGATAACCTAATATCTCTGTCATCTCAGTCTTGATATCAACTTTTTTTTTTTTTATTAAAAGGAGTTTCTCCTAGGGTTTGGTATGAAAAATAACTAGAATATATATATTTTGAGTATTATATCTTGAGGCTCTCAGACTTATTCTATAACTAGAGTATTTTGAGTATTATATCTTGAGGCTCTCAGACTTACTTAAACTTTCTGTTTTAACGGGCTCCTCCTGACACTGCTCCAGCATGGAAGTAAGGAGGGGGTCTCATGACTGCCAGGGAAGGGTGGAAACCGAGGTTCTCTCTTGCATCTCCATTGACACCAAGACAGGAATGGACTTCGTGTTACTGCTGGGCAGGATCCGGTATTTCAAACAGGTTGATAATCCTCTGTATGGGGGGGCAAAGGGTGCCTCCGTACTGCTCCCCTTGCTGCCTCCACTCACACCTCAGTGGGTGGCTGAGAGATAGTCAACCTCCTGACTGGCATTAGGCTTCCTATAACACAGCCCTAGGCTAGGCGGGGAGGCAGGAATGCCACATTACTATCACATGCAAGAGAAAATATAGTCTCCTTACTCAGCCTTCTCTAACACCTGCAGGTTGGGGTACTTCATTATAGCTTAGTGAGAACGGAAGTTCAGAGTTCAGGCTCCCTTCAACCTTTACAGGCCAGGGTGAGGGTTGGGCCATAGCACATACATAGCAATCTTTTTCTTTTTTTAAATTTTTAAATTTTTTTTTATTTTTTGTGGTGTTTAGCTGGAGTAGAATTCTAAAATTGTTGCAGCTTATGGTTTACTCCTTTCCCGGTATTTTGGCCAGAGTGAGTAGACTTTTGCAGGGACTTGCTTTTGGTATTTTGGCCAGAGAGAGCAGACTTTTGTGGGGACTTGCTTTCAATACTGTTGCTCGTTTTTTATTCTGTACCTCTTCGTGTTTTTAGGTGGCTGGTTTTTTAACCTCCAAGTATAAGATGTATAACAAACAAACTAGCCCCAGGAGCTCACATTACATCAGTCTTTCTGGTCTCAGTGTGCCTCACCAGTCTATGTCTTTCCAACTTTCAGACCCTTTTGATGTTTGTTTTATGTATGTGTTATAATGTACAGATTTTTAGCTTAACTTCTTTAAAGAAGAAAGAAAAGCTTACCTTCTCTACTGCATATTCTCAGAGCCGAAGTCTGAATGCTACATATTTTGTTTATGAATTGCAGTTATTCTGGGAATAGATGCACTGACTTCATTAAACTGCCAGAGAAGACTGTAGCACACAATTGGTGAAAGAGCCCCTTGCCAGACATTTACGTAAAGTGAGCGGTTGACAGCCACTCTGCCATTCATTTCATCCCTGCAGCTCAACAACTGCCCCATTGTTTTACTGGTATTAAACCCATCCATTGTACTACTTGTGAGCTGACATCAGATGCTTACCACATTTCCTGACCTCACATATGTTCCTCTACGGGCAAGCCAGGCTCTGTCCCAGTCTTTATCCTGCCAATCTATGGCTCATACATTTACTTCCCATCTGATGAGCATGTGGATTGCCTGACTTCAAACACCGTCGATGGTCATAAGCTGGACTCAAGGTCAATTCCCATCCTACGTCTTACTGAGATTACTATAACATCTTGGTTACTATAACATTAGAAAACAAAATCTAATTAAAAATATTTGACTTGGACAAATATATATATATATATATATTTTTTTTTTTTTTTTTTTTGAATCGCAAACTTAAGTTATTTTCAAGATACTGGGGTAAAACAAGATTATTCATTCCTTTTGAAATATTGATTTGCGAATGAAAATAACCACTTA
Organism: Loris lydekkerianus; assembly: GCA_963574355.1. Classification (NCBI taxonomy): domain Eukaryota; kingdom Metazoa; phylum Chordata; class Mammalia; order Primates; family Lorisidae; genus Loris; species Loris lydekkerianus. The sequence continues at coordinate 34,283 of CAUYPK010046650.1, forward strand.
ACTTACACTTCAGAATCGAGTAGTAAGTCAGTGGAGTTACTCTCAACCTGGGGACATGCATTTCAGTTTGAGGAATGAAGGGCTGGCCAGCTGGCCTCAAAAAAACGCCCCTTTCATGCACAAGCTCTCCTAGCAACTATTATCACAATTGTATGAGTAGAGCAGAGAAAAAGGACAAGGAGAAATGATGAAACGATAGGAGGGTTAAAATAGAGGTGAGACCCTTCTCAGCCAAGAGGAAGCCTGTCTTGATGACTAGTGTTCTTAAGCCCCTAAGTAGTCTTTGCTGTCAGCCACAGCATTCTAAAGTTTTGAAAATGAGGGTATTACTGAAGGAAAATATTTATTGATCTTCTCAAAATGTAGTGGATGTGAGATTTATGATTGAGAAATTACATTAAGTAATTAATTTATTTACTTATACAAGTGCTGATCTTAGATTCCTTGTAAATTAAATTATCTGCAAGGACAGAGTCAAGTAAAGGACAATCATGCATCTCTGGGAGTCAGTAACTAAATCAGGAAACATGGGGGCCTAACACCGGCCCACCTGTACTGGGGAAATGGCCACTCATCAGCTGGGTGTGATTTTAACAATTTTTTTTCCATCTAAAGTTGAGATCAAGATTTGTCCAAGTAGGCAAAAGAATGTATAAAAAGAAAAAACAAAACAAAACAAAACAAATCTAGACAAGGGTATAATGGATATATAATTATTCTCTACCCTACTTCTCCCTGGGCACCAGAATTGTTTACATCAAGCAATTTGAAGTGCACATAAGCATCAAGCTGTAGCTTTCCCTGAATACAGGGGAAAATAGGGTGCCAATGTTTAACTACAGCTACAGTCTATGGTTTTTGAGAGCAAAGGAACTTAAAATTTAAGGGCAAGAGGAACCGAAAGAAAACATGACAAATTTTAATTTACCTATTTTCTACAAGGGGAGATCTTACATATTTTTACAGTGCTTCTAGACACAGCTGATGAAAGAGGCAACTGGACCCCAAATCATGCAGCCAGCACTTCAATAATTCCCAAAGCATCATCATGATCACGAGTGCAGGTGAAGGGGCCCAGGTGGATCGAGAGAAACACAGTAGCTATGCTGGTAAGAATGTGATAAAACTATGACCCATTCCCCTGTAATCTGCAGCCTGTACTGCTCCCCTAGGCCTCCAGAGTGGGGGACAGTCCATCCTTTCACATCCCCCTCCTCTCTTAGTCAACACCCCACCTCCACGCAGCCAGAAGATAACGAGGTGAGAGCCGGAATGACAGCTGATAAACACTTGCTGAGAAAATGATTTTGTGCAATAGATATGTGAAAAATGGCATCGGGGCCGCGTGTTATATAATCAAAGGGCAGGAAACCTGTGGAGTCTTTCCTTCTTGCTCTGTTTGACTCACAGAGTCTGTTTAAGTGGATTCATAATGAAAGGAGCATTTGTCTTAAGACTCAGTATTATAGCTCTGAGTTCCTTTTCAGTTTTACCTAAAACTATAGCAACATATGATAGACACTCTCTACAGCATAACCCTTTAGTGAAATGGAATAAAGGTGACCAAACACAGGATTGATGCAGGGGCGCCTTGTTCTACACTCCTCGGGTAAAGACCACGCCATCTCCTTGTTCTTCCTTCACATTGCTCAGGTGTTTGGGAGGAAGACACAGAGCAGCACCGGTGTGCTCTCAGAATGATTCTCTCCCACAGCTTAGATTAAAAGCTCTGGGAAAATCTCTGCAAAGCCACCATTTCCTTTTACCAGCTTCTAGGTCACACTTCAACAAACAGTAGAGGGGGTGTGTGGTAGAAGGAACCAAAGAACAAAAAGATGACAGAGCCAGGAAGGATAGAAAGAAAAAAAAAAAAAATCATTCCATGTATTGTTTCATCATTCCTGTCCCCTGGAATCTTAGAGGATTCTCTTTCATGTGTTCTTTTCACTATGATACTGGGGAGATAATAGACCTGGAAAAGCCAGAAATTCTGAAACTCTACAAAACATGATCTCATCAATAATATACCTTCCTCCCAAGTTGGTGAAAATGAAATATTAATACGCCCGATTTAAAGGAGGAAAACAAGACTGTGTGTGGAATGCTTTTCATCCAACATCAATGCTCTTGTTCATATATAATGTGGTCCAGTGACTTCCATGGTTCCTTCCCTGACAGACACCCTGGCTGGGGAACCAATATCTCTGTCAGAAGAGAGAAGTCCTGGATTAACACACAAAATATCAATTATTTTAGTTTGGACTCCCCAGTATATTTTTTTAATCTTCTTGGGGCTTTTTCCTGCCTTTTCCCCTATATTTTCCTGTACGCTCAAGGCACAGGCTTCATATTACTCATCCGCACCACTAAACTTAGGCTTGCCACGGGCTCTAAAACATAAGACTAGTTATCGAAAAGAGATTCTAAAAAGCTAGAGGATTCAGGTAGATTTCATACCATTCCAGTTCAAGGGAAATGCTAATGTGTCTTGATGGAACATCATTAAGTCTTTATGACAGCATAAAAGGAATAGTAGGGCTGGAAAGTGAGACATAATATCCCTCAGATCAAATGTGGAAAGCTTCAGGAATTCTAGTATTTAACTGGAAAAGCTTCAGGAATTCTAGTATTTGAACTGGAAAATATGTACATACAGAATTATTTATTATTTTTGTGGGTTTCACCACTCTCAAAAAGTAGTAGGACTAGTGAAAATTATATTTAATACATTCTCAAACATATTTATTGACATCAAATTACATCACCTTAAAAATATAAAATGCATACAAATGACTTTCAGATTTATAGATTATCCATTGAAAAGAATACCAGCCACTGTTTAATCCAGTGCTTTAAAAAAGATTTTTCTTTAACGTTTTTCTTTCTTTTTTTTTGAGACAGAATTTTACTTGTCATCCAGGCTAGAGTGTCATGGCATTGTTATAGCTCACAGCAACCTCAAACTTCTGACCTTAAGCAATCCTCCTGCCTTAGCCTTCCAAGTAGCTGGGACTACAAATGCCCACCACACCACCTGGCTCGTTTTTCTATTTTTATTAGAGACAGGATTTGCCAAGATGGCCTCATCTCGGCTAAGGTTGGCCTCAAACTCCTGAGCTCAAGTGCTCCTCCTAACTCGGCCTCCCAGAGTGCTAGGCTTACAGATGTGAGCCACTGCACCTGATCTCAATGAGACTTTTGAAGAGCCCTGGAACTCAATTAAGGTACCTCAGAGGTCCTGGGATGTGGGCAGAAGAGAGGTCATAGATGCCAAATGAATAGGGCTCTGAGTTATTTAATTTGCTTCAGTGGAAGGCATTCTATTTACATCTGTAAATAGAATACTATACTATATCACATATAGATACTATATCACAGTCTAACATAAAAAAAAAAAAGAAAGTTAGATGCATATTCATTTAAACTACTCCTTCTCTGTTTTAGAAAATATTTTCCTTGACTCATAGGGAAGGTTAGGTAAAAATATCATGATGTAAAAAATCATATATAAAATATATATTTTAGAATGATAACAGTAACATAAGAGGTTTATTTTTTATAACTGAAAAACTAATATTTTTTTGTAACAGATGTACTTCTACATGTGTCACTGAATACTACAGACTCCCAACACTGACAGACTTCCAGGTCGTGATTTTTCTGAACTTAAAATTGCATTATCATATCTATAAAATTAACATTCTAAATTACTTAAAATAAATATGCATGGATGTGCACCTATGTATTGGCCATGCAAATTAGCCTATGCAAATATGCCTATAGATTAAAATGAATCAGGGTGTAAAACTAAATGAAATCAGTTGGTCAATTTAAATTTTAATAAATCCTACCACTCACACACATGCAGCTGAAGATCTCATTGTGATTTGTGAGTACTTGCCACCTCACCAAGCTCCAGGTACCCCGAGATGGAGGAGCAGCCTGTAAGGGGCAATGATAAATGCGTTGCCAATGGAGCCACTAAAAAAAGTAATAAAGGTGATGCTGTTAAAAGGAAACAAAAAGAAAACAAGCATGCTCATGGAAAAACACCTGAAAAAAGGGGCTGCGACACTCCAAATAAATACACACTGTCCTTGTAACCCAGAAGTTTGCAAACTGAACAGATCATGTTTCAGAGAACCATTATTAATGGGATTGTAAGTAACCGCAGAGGAGGAAGAACAGCTTGGTCTCAAAGGATAACAGATTTTATAGCTGGAAGTGATACTGGTAATTATACGAGGTATTAAAACCCCCAATGCCTACAAAGGTCAGGCAAATAAGCTGACTCTGTGAAGTGGGTTGGCCCGAAGACAACTGAACGGGGGCATTACAGCAAAGTGTAATCAGTCTAAATGGGACCATGCTAATCAGAAAAGATGTTTCTGGTGATTGGATATGTCAAGAAAATTTAAATATAAATTGAATTTTTTTAAATTCAACTTTTATTTCAATAAATAAACCAACCAATCAAAAATACTTGTAAGGACCAAACAAAACATGAATACAAGGTGGCGCCTGTGGCTCAAAGGAGTAGGGCACCGGCCCTTATGCTGGAGGTGGTGGGTTCAAACCCAGCCCCAGCCATAAACTGAAAAACAAACAAACAAAAAACAGAACATGAATATGATTTGCAATCTTCTACTCTTTAAGTACATAATTTGCATCTTGGAGATTATAAAGGGGAGAAACTTCCCTCTGTCTTTCTTCTCATATTTTCTCTTAATTTCTGGAGGCTTGATGATCAGTTGTGTGGACCGGTACCTCAGTTTCAGATGCACAACACTGTGGGTAGCTCAACGGTGGCCCTGCCACCAACGAGCTGCTGCCTTCACCCCTCCCATGCCTTGCTTCCCCCTTCTCCTAATGGCTGTAAGGTCAGCATTCTGCTTGGGCAAGTACTAGTCTATCAAGTCCTTGAGGTTACTTCTGTCCGCCAACTCTCCCTTCTACACAAAATTCTAGAAAAATCAGGTCCTCCCTCCCACTGGAAGAGCTGCAAGTTATTTTAAAGGTTTAGGTCTGAACATATTCACATGACATTCATTTTTCATTTCCAGTCATGTGCCCAGTTCTGAAATTGTTCCACTTTAAAAATATTTTTATTTTGCTATTTTGGTTTCTGCTTTTTGTTCAGCGTTCATTTCTGTCAAGAGAAAGAAGCACGTGTCAAATGAAGGGAAGCTGCACAGTGTCATCCAGACAGCAGACAATGGCCTGTACTGTGCAGCTGCTTTGCACACACACACCATCCTTAGGAATAGGATTAGGTTTAGAGTAAATGAATCCTGAAGAATAGCTTATGCAAACATTGCAGTCTCCAAATAGTGCCTACTAATTAAGCAAGCTTCCTTAAAAAAAAAAAAAAAAAAAAAAAAAAAAAAGGAGTGGCTGAAGGCAGAATACAAATGTCTACATACAATAACTAAGAAAATGCCATGAAGGCTACGTTGAACAGTTTGATGAGAATACTTCAGATTGTATGTGAAGGCAGCACATGGTACCCCTTGATTGCACTAATCTGCACAGCTATGATTTAACAATAAAAAAATAATAAAATAAAATAAAGAAAGAAAGGAAAAAAATCTCATTTCTAAGTAAATGGGTGTTGTAACCTGAAAAAGTAAACTTGCGTGTCTTGGCAATGGAACAGCATAATCGCTTCTCAATATGGATGGCAGAGTTCTGGCAGAGTTTTTTTTTTTTAATTGTTAAATCATAGCTGTGTACATTAGGGTAATCGCCTGTACCCATTCTAAGATGCTATACCTATTTTAATTTACTTTGTGTGAAGTTTGGAATGGTAACTTTTAGTGGAAGCCATTTATAATTCAATTTGATAATTGTATTATATATAGTAAAGTTTTTTGTTGTTGTTGTTGTTGTTAAATTTCTGGACTCAAGTTTCCAGTTTAAATTTCTTGTTACTATTGTGCCAAGCCTCAAAAATAGTTTTTTCCAATGGAGCAAGAATTAAAAATTAATAACCTATTAATACACTTTAAGTACAAGTTATGAAGTATTGTAATGAAAATTCATATATTCTGGCCAATTTCAGGCCATTTTAAATTATATGAAACAGCCTTCCAGAAAAGTTGACAGATACTTGGATGCTGCTTTCTCCATTTACTGTTTCATCCCTGATCACAGAAGATCTGATTGAGAGTAAGGCGAACACTAGAATATTTACAATGGCAAAGTTGTTTCAAGTTACATATGTGTACATACAACCGAAAAGCTTTTAGCAGAGATTTATTTAGTGATTTTATTATTATTATGCATATTTGGGGAACTTTTGTATTTTAATATCTATTACATATTACATCTAAATAATGAAGTTTTGAAATACTAAGTTTATACAAATCTTTACAGGAGTTCTGTGGTGATAACTCGTAAATAAATGTTGCCAACAAAAATTTATAACGTATAATTTAGCAATAATACAATTGTCAATACAGTTGAGAATAACAATGGTCATCGCTAGTAATATTTATAATTTGAATTTGCCTATTGCAATTACTTATAGATTATTACTTTGATGTAAAACTTACTCGAGTATGACACTTATTTTGAAATTTACACTAAAGGAAAATTAAACATATACATGCCTAATTAAAAAAACATCAAATGTTCTAAATATATCTATAAAGTTATCTAACTTTTCATGCGATGCGGTATCAAGAGAAAGGATTCAACTGGACATTAACCCATTCAGAAAAAGTAATATCTGTTGTTCATTTGGAGTTCTTAAAGAAGGCTTTAAGGACTGACCTGGCGAGGGTCACGCTATGTACCAAGAGCTAAAAACAGTGTAATATCATCTGCTATTTTCTGGTGCAAATCGTCAAGCACCATCAAGAGAAAGAAAAGATAAGCTACAGACCTGGAGAAATACACTGCAAACCACCTTTTGATAAAGGAATGTTTTTCAAAATATACACAGAACACCTAAAACTCAACAATAAGAAAACAAAAAAGCCAATTAAAACACGGACCAAAGACTTCAACAAACACCTTACTAAAGAAGATATGCAGATGACTAATAAGTAAATGAAAAAGTGCTTCCTATCATATGTCATTAGGAAAATGCAAATTAAAATAAGACGCCACTCTACACCTATTAAAGTGGATGAAATCCAAAACACAGACAGCATCAAATGTCAGCAGGGATAAAGAGAGACAGAAAATCTCATTCATTGCTGTACAGACACAAAATGGTGCAGCCACATAAGAGGACAGCTTGGCAATTTCTTTTTATTTTATTTTATTTTATTATTATTTTTTTTATTAAATGATAGCTGTGTACATTAATATGATCGTGGGGCACCATACACTTGGTTCATAGACCGTTTGACACATTTTTATCACACTAGTTAACATAGCCTTCCTGGCATTTTCTTAGTTATTTTGCTAAGACATTTACATTCCACATTTACCGAGTTTTACATATACCCTTGTAAGATGCACCGCAGGTGTAGTTCCCCCCGGGCACTTGTGCACTAGCTGGTTAGTTCTTACTTAAGAGCAAGTATATGTGGTGTTTGTTTTTCCATTCTTTAGATACTTCACTTAGCCTGATGGTCTCAAGTTCCACCCAGATGGTTGCAAAAGGCCTTAATTCATCCTTCTCTGTGGTAAAGTAGTTTTCCATAGTACACATATACCAAATTTTGTTAATACACTCAGGAAGGCAGTTAGATTGATTCCACATCTTTACAATTACAATTTATGCTGCAGTAAACATTCAAGTACAGGTGTCTTTGATAAAATTACTTTTTTTTCCTTTGGGTAAATACCCAGTAGTAGGATTGAGAGATCAAATGGTAGGTCTACCTTTAAGTCTTTGAGGAATCTCCATTCTGTTTTCATAGTGGTTGTACTACTTTTCAATCCCACCAACAGTGTATAAGCATTCATTTCTTTCTACATCCATGTTAGCATCTATTATTTTGGGACTGTTTTGTAAAATCTGTTCTAACTGAGATAAGGTGATATCTCATAGTGAATTTAATTTGCATTTCCCTGTGATTAATGGTATTGAACATTTTTTCATTTTTATTGGCCATTTGTCTGTCTTCTGCCTTTTTTTTTTTTTTTTTTTTTTTTAGATATTGTCTCACTATGTCACCTTCTGTAGAGTGCTATGGCATCACAGCTCACAGCAACCTCTAACTCCTGGGCTTAAGCAATTCTCTTGCCTTAGCCTTCTAAGTAGCTGGGATTACAGGAGTTGGCCACAATGCCCAGCTATTTTTTTGTTGCAGTTGTCATTGTTGTTTAGCAGGCCTGGGCTGTATTCGAACCCGCCTGCCTCAGTGAATGCGGTTGGCACTATAACCACTGAGCTGTGGGCACCAAGCCTTGTCTGTCTTCTTTAGAAAAGCTTCTGTTCATGTCTTTTGAGAACTTTTAAGTGGAGTTGTTTGTTTTTCCTTTCCTGATTTGCTTGAATTCTTTGTAAATTCTAAATGTAAGCCCTTTATTGGCTGTGTAGTTGGTGAATATCTTCTCCCATTTTGTAGGTTATTTGCTCTGTTGATTATTTCCTTAGCTGTGCAGAAGCATTTTAATTTAAACAAGTGCCATTTATTTATTTTTGTTGTTGCTGTGATTGGAGTCTTCTTCATAAATTCTTTGCCTAGAGTGATACCCAGAAGACTTACTCCAACACTTTCTTCTGGAATTTTTATGGATTCATGACTTACTTTTAAGTCATTTATCCATCTTGAATTAATTTTTTTTAAGTAGTGAGAGATAGGGATCCTGTTTCATTATTCCATGTGAGGCTATTCAATTTTCTCAGCACCATTTATAGAATAGAACTTCTTTTTTCCAGCATATATTTTTGTTTGCTTTGCCAGTAATCAACTGGCTGTATGTGTATAGTTTTATGTCTGCGTTCTCTGTTCTGTTCCAGTGGTCTATGATTCTATTTTTGTGCCAATATCATGATGTTTTGGTTAGTATAGCTGTGGAGCATCGTTTAAAGTCTGGTAATGTGTGATATTTCCAGATTTGTTATATTTGCTTAAGATTGTTTTGGGTATTCAGGCTCTTTTCCAAATGAAGTGTAGAATAATTTTTTCTATATTTGTATAATATGATAGTGTCATTTAAAGGGGATTGCTGTGAATCTATAAATCACTTTGGGCAGCATAGACATTTTAACAATGTTGAATCTACCAATCCATGAACTTGGCATGTTTTATCATTTGTCTGTATGCTCTGCAATTTCTTTCCTCACTATTGTGTTGTTTTCTTTGTAGAAATCTTTTACGTCCCTAGTTCAGTATACTCCCAGGTATTTTATTTGCTTTGAAGCTATGTGGATGGTATTGAGTCTGATTTGACTCTCAGTTTGACAGTTATTGGTGTTTAGGAATGCTACTGATTTGTGTACATTGATTTTGTAACTTGAGACATTGCTGAATTAATTGATAAATTTCAAGAGTCTCTTGGTGGAGTCTTTTGACTTTTCTAGATATAAAGTTATATAATCAGCAAGAAGCCATGGTTTGAGCTCCTCTTTCCCAATTTGGATACCCTTTATTTCTTTCTCTTGCCTTACTTGCTCTGGCTAGAATGTTCATCAATATATTGAATAGAAGTGGTGACAGTGGGTACCCCTGTCTTGTTTTTAACTTGAATGCTTTTAACTTTTCCCCATTCAGTATCACATTGACTGTGGTTTTGTCATATATGGCTTTTATAATCTTGCCTAGTTTGTTCCAGGTTTTGCTCTTGAAAGGGTGCTGAATTTTGTCAAATGCTTTTTCTGCATCTACAAAGGTGATTGTACAGTCTTTGTTTTTGCTTTTGTTTCTGTGGTGAATCACATTATTGATTTCTGTGTGCTGAACCATTCTTGGATCCCCAGGATGAAGCTGTTGAATTGTTTGCTAGCATTTTATTGAGAATTTTTGTATTTATATTTGTAAGGGATATTGGTCTATAGTTGTGTTGTTGTTATGCCCTGTCCTGGCTTTAGCATCAAGATAATATTGGCTTTGTGAAATGAGCTCAGAGTACTCCTTCCTTCCTGATGCTATGGAATAATTTCTGCAGTATGGGTCCCAGATATTCTATGTAGGTCTGGTAAAATTTAGCTATGAGTCCATCTGTTCCAAAGCATTTTGTTTTTTTCTTGGTAGATTTTTTTTATTACTAGTTCAATCTTGTTGCTTGTTTTCAGTCTGTTCAGAAGTTCTATTTCTTTCTGATGGAGTCTTTGGATGTTGTGTATTTCCAGGAATTTGTCCATTTCCTCTACTTTTTTAGAGTTTATGTGCATAGAGATTTTCATAGTGTTAACAGATGATATTTTGTATTTCTGTAGTATCTGTTGTAATATATCATTTTTCATTTCTGATTGTTCTCATTCAGGTCCTTTCTCTTCTATTCCTGGTTAATCTAGTAAGAGGCTTATCAATTTTGTTTATCTTTTCAAAGAACCAACTTTTTGTTTCATTTATCCTTTGGATTGTGGTTGTATTTTCCATTTCATTTATTTTTACTCCTACTTTGTTGGCTTTTAGGTTTGGTTTGTTCTTCCTTTTCTAGTTCTTTGAGGCACGTCCTTAATTTGCTGCCTTGTGATCTTTTGGTCTTTTTGATGTAGGCATTTAAGCTATGAATTTTCTGTTTTGGACTGATTTTGTTGAATCCCACAGATTTTGATAACTTGTATCTACTTTGTCATTCAGTTTGAGGCATCTTTTGATTTTCATATTAATTTCATTACTCAGCCAATAATTGTTAATTAGCTGGTTGTTTAATTTCTGTGACTTTGTGTAGAACTTAGTCTTTCTCTTTGAGTTGATTTCTAATTTTATTCCACTGTGATCTGAGAGAATTTGTCAGAACATGTTTTATGGCCAATTTTGATCAATTTTTGAGAATGTCCCATGTGCTGATGAGAAGGATGTATATTCAGTAGTTCTGGGATAAAATGTTCTGTCAATGTCTGTTAGGAACATTTGTTTTGGAGTCCTGTTTAAGTTCAGTGTTTATTTGTTTTCTGCTTGGATGATGTTGAAGTCCCCGGCAATTATGATGCTGTTGTTTACCTCTTTGCTTAGATCGGAAAAAGTTTGCTTTCTGAATCTGGGTGCTCCTGTGTTATGTGTGTAAATATTTAGGATTGTTATTTCTTATTGTTGAATTTCTCACTTTACCATTGTATAGTGACTATCTTTGTCTCTCTTTACTATTGTTGATTTAAAGTCAATTTTGTCTGTAACCATGAGGATGCTTATACCTTTTCTCTTGTCCTTTCTATTTGTATGGAATATTATTTCCATCCTTTTCACATTGATCCTTGTGCATATTTTTGGTTTGCACAAGGACAACAAATACTTGGGTTATGTTTTTTCATCTGTTTAGCCAGACCATGTCTTTTGAGTAACACATTCAAATTAATAGTGTTAAGAAACAGAATTGATATGTTGCATCGTACCTTATTGCTTTGTTTCTCTTGTGCTATTGTTTTATAAAAGTTTTGATCTTTAGCTTTTTTCAATCATTATACAATGGAGGGTATCTGTTGGGTGTACTTTTTGTATAATGCAGTTCTGAGTATTTCTTGCAGGGAAGGTCTGGTCATGAAATTCCCTGAGTGTTTGGTTGTATGGAAAAGACTTCCTTTCTCTAGAAATTCTGAAGCTCAGTTTTGCATGATATAAGATTGTAAGCTAGCCATTGTTCTGTTTAAGAAGATTGAAGATGGGGCCTCACTCTTAAGGCTCATAGGAGGTTTCCACTGAGAAGTCTGCTGTGGGTTTTCCTTTGTAGGTCTGTTGTTGCTTATATATATAGCTGCTTGTAGAATTTTCTGCTCCATTTTAATATTGGCTGCATTGATACTATGTCTTTGAGATGTCCTATTTGCTATGAACCTGCCCAGAGTTAGGGTTAGGGTTCTGGATGTTTGTATCTCTGGTGATACTGGGGACATTTTCCTCAGTAATTCCTTTGAATAGATGTTCCATGCTTTAAGCTTTTTCTTTTCTCCCTCATGGATGCCTATACGTTATTTTCTTTTTTCTGTTTTATTTCGGGTTAATGTGAGGGTAAAAACAACCAAATCCCAATATTTGGGTTTGTTTGGTAGAGTCCCTCTTGTAGCTGTGTCCTGCATCTGAAAGGTGTTCCATACACTTGTACGTTGAGCCCATGCAGTGGAAGCATCCCACCCCTTTTCCCCCTCCCCCAACTTGAATTGAAATGAGTTTTTCTACTATGTGGGCTTCAATTAGATCATCTACGGGCTTCGTATTAGTATTGAGTACATTGGATGTTTGCTTTTCCATTCTTGTGATACTTTACTGAGAAGAATGTGTTTCAGTTCTATCCAGGTTAATACAAAAGACGTGAAGTCAACATTTTTTTTTTTTTTTTTTTGAGACAGATTCTTGCTATGTTGCCTTCGGTAGAGTGCTGTGGCATCACAGCTCACAGAAACTTCCAACTTTTGGGCTTAAGTGATTCTCTTGCCTCAGCCTCCCAAGTAGCTGGGATAGAGGGACCCACCACAATGCCCAGCTATTAATATTTTTTCTTGCAGTTGTCACTGTTGTTTAGCTGGCTCAGGCTGGGTTCAAACCAGCCAGTCTTGATGTACGTGGCTGACGCTGTAACCACTGTGCTATTAGCGCCGAGCCTGAAGTCAACATTTTTTTTTTTTATGGCTGAATAGTATTCCATGGAATGCATATACCACAATTTGTTAATCCGTTCCTGAATTGATGGGCATTTAGGTTGTTTCCACATCTTGGTGACTGTAAATTGAGCTATGATAAACAATCTAGGGTTAGGGTGTGGGAAAAACTCTTGAAGATCTCAGTCTGGGGAAAGATTTTATGAAGAAGACTTTCATGCCAATTCCAACAACAAAAATTAACAAAGGAGATTTAATTCAACTGAAAAGTTTCTGCACAGCTAAGAACACAACAAAATAGACAACCTTCAGAATGGGATCAGATATTTGGATATTATAAATCTAGCAGAAACTTCATAACTAAGATCTATAAAGAACTCAAATTAATCAACAACCAAAGAGCTAACAATTCCATCTATCACTGGGCAAGAGCATGAATAAAACCTTCCTTAAGGAAGATAGATGAATGGCTAACAAACATATGAAAAAATGTTCATTGTTCCTAGTCATCAGAGAAATGCACATCAAAACCACCCTGCCTTAACACCTAACCCCAGTGAGATTAGCCCACATCGCAAAGTTCTGAGGTTGCAGATGCTGGTGTGGATGTGGGGACTGGGGAACACTTTTATACTGTTGGTGGGATTGCAAACTAAGACAGCTTCTTTGGAAAGAAATATGGAGAATCCTCAAAGAACTTAACCCTCCCACTTGACCCCCAAATCCCACTACTAGGCATCTACTCAGAAGAGAAAGAAAATCATTTTATCATCAGTTTTCTTTGAATAGTCTGGTACGTCTCTGTCTCTCGAGTGATAAGTGATTGTTCCACCTTTTTGTTTTCTTCTTCTTTAAATGACTGTGTTAGCTCAAGAGCCTCGTCTTCAAGCTCTAGGAGATTTTCTCCTGGGTTGTCTGTTGCTGATGCTTTCTGCTGTGTTGTGTAATTCCCTACATTACTGTTTTGTTTCTTTGCGTTCTATCATACCCTTCCTTGTATTGTCTCTAGCTCTTTATTGACTTTTTCATTAATTTCCAAATATTTTTCTGGCTTCTTTTTGTTGGTTGTCAGCTTTCTCTTTAATTCCATTCACCCTATTTGCCACCCATGTTCTGAATTCTGTTTCTGTTACTTCAGCAATTTCAATGTAGTTTGGGGCTGCTATTATGGCTCTGTCGATTTATTTTAATTTGTTGTGTTGCCTGGGTTCTTCTGCTGGTTTCTTCTCATCTGAAACATCTTTTCTCAACTGAGGACTAATAGGTTGGCAGGGCACCTGTTCTTTTCTGGGAACTCCCTTGCTTGATTAGAAGAAACAGAGGATGCTACTTGGTGCTTTTCCCCTCTGCGTGGTGGGAGCAGTGAGACTACCAGAAGCCTTTAACACAGCTGTTCTGATTTGACCTATTCACCTGCGATTGCTTCTGTTCCAGCCTGTGGTGGGTGGTGTTTGTGCTGGGTGTTGGGCTGTTCGCCAGATAGTTGTAGGATATTTGAACTGGGAGCTGGGAAAGACCATCTTCACTGAGACTGGTGTTTGGGGATTGCTCTGTCCAGGGCCTCTCGGCAGAGCTGACTTACGCAGCGGGTAAAGCTATCCAGGCAGTGGTCGCTAGTTCCTGGGCTGTGGGTGTTTGTTCAAACCATTTCCCAGTGTACTGGAAGCTCAAGTCTGGTGGGTTTCTGGCAGAGTGTTGGACTATAGAGCAGATTTTGTGGCAGTGGAGAATGATCTGGGGTGGGGTCTTGGGCCCAGGAGCAGGGCTGGAGTCTCGGGGTGGTGTCCCGGGCACGGCAGATACTCTGAAGGCACAGATACAGATGTACAGTCTCAGACTGTGGCATGTGCGTCTCAGAGGCTCAGAAGTTTTGTTCTCTTTTGTCCTTCAGCTGGCTGAGGGTGACCCACATGTGGGAGGAGAATTTGCTTTACTTAATCTACTCATTCAAATATTAATCTTATCCAAAAACACCCCCACAGTTACACCCAGAATAATGTTTGACAAAACATCTGGGCACTCCCTGGCTCAGCATGTGCCATATGAAGCTAATCACATTGTTAAAAAAAAAAAAAAAAAAAAAAAAAGATTTGAGGATAGGAAGAATAAATTATAGAAGACAGGAGATTAATGATATTTACAGGAGTCTATCCTGGAAAATTTATACCTCTTCCGTGTTCTGTATTGAAAATAGATAAAACATCGAGTGAAATGCTTCAGCATGTAGTTACTTTTAGGTTTTAGAGAAGGGTGTGGGGTCCCAGCTCACTATTGTATTAAAAATAATTTAAATGGGAATACAACTGAAATTGAACAAGCTTTCCCAGGACCTGTGCTCTGCTACCTTTTTTATTGGAACATAAATAATGAAACGAAACAACCAGCGTTTCAATTATAAGTTCAGTTGGCAAAAGAGCACTGGCTTCTCTTGTTTTATTTAGGCAAGCCAACTTAAGCATACCAAACAATAGTTGAGTAATTTTCCCTAAGGATGTCTGTGAAGCACTTAATTCAATTTGGCTAACTTGAGCTGCTACCACGTGGACAGCACTGAGCTAGGTGTGGTTACAGGAACGTGACTCAGAGCAAACACTCTGGGAGAAAAAGGACTTTGTCTTTCTAAATGTGAACATGAATTTTGAGACCAGGCCCCTAATCCTGAACCCATAAATTATACATTTTGAACAAGAAGCAAGTTTTTGAGAAACATATTTTATTGCAAATGAATAAATATTATAACCATTTGAAAAAGCAAATGGATACATTTCTGCAGTTTCTAGAAGGAATTCAGATGGCACAGGCTTCTGAGCAGGGGTTGTGTGAAATGCAGGGTCCTATATTGTATTTCCTGCCTTTCTCCTGGGGACTTTCAAATCACTTTTGAAAGAAATGTTGTATTTATACACATGGAAAGGTTGGCTGTCAAGGAAGGTTCATTGCAGAGCCATTCCTTCCCCCAAGTTAGACAGTGAATCTCACAAGGTTCTTTTAATGAGGAATCTGAGAGAATAGTCACTTTAATCAAACAGATGACCATTTGCTGCTGATTTGTTTCATGTGATGGGGCCACACTCACAACAATTTTGAGCCTAGCGATTGGGAGGGCACCAGGACACAGGATTTTACCTGCCTGAGAAGCTCACCAGCATCATCTTTTGGAATACTTTTTCCTAGACCAAGAGATCCTTTTAGATATATTTCATTTATATTTGGGAAAATTACCCAATTTTCCTGGCCTTTGTCAATTTTTTTGTTTGTTTTAAGAGACAGAGTTTCAGTTTATTGCCCTTGATGGAGTGCTGTGGCATCACAGCTCATAGCAATCTCAAACTCCTGGGCTTAAGAGATTTTCTTGCCTCACTTCCCAAGTAGCTGGGACTACAGGTGCCCACTATAATGCCCAGATATTTTTTGTTGCAGTTGTTGTTGTTTAGCTGGCTAGGGCCGGGTTCAAACCCACCACCGTAGGTATGTGTGGCTGGCACTGTAACCAGTGTGCTATGGGCGCCGAGCCCTTTGTCTATTTTCTGATGTGTAAGACGAAGGGAGTGACTTCAGTAGTCTCTAACTTGCACTCCACTCCATATCTACTCTTCTACAGATAATTAATGACTGCTGTACTGCTAGAATTCTACTTAGGTCATGAATTTTAGTAAAATTAAAAACGGGCACCTGGTTGGGCCTGGCAGCTCACACCTGTAATTCCAGCGCTTCAAGATGCTGATTAAGAAGGATCACGTGAGATCCTATCTCTGGCTGGGCAAGAGACTTGAAGAGAAATTTCTCTGAATAAGACAGGCTCACGGCCTACAGACATATGAAAAAATGCTCATCATCTTTAATCATCAGAGAAA
>CAUYPK010046654.1:0-50486 GCA_963574355.1 Loris lydekkerianus
AAATCATCAAGTAAACTAATATGTATGCTTTTCTCTTTTAAAACTGTAGGATAATTACAAATAATCCTCTGACCTCTTTCCCGCCCAGAATAAGTAAGAGCTGGGCTGGGGAGTGTGCAGGTGGCAGAAAAATTGGATTGGGATAGCACAAATTTATTTAATCCTCACAAAGAGCCAATAAAGTAGGGATGTTAACATTTGTGCAGATAAGGAAAGTAAGAATAGTTTAATGTGTGAGGCCCGTCATCCAGTAAGGGGCAGAGTGAGGACTTGAACTCACAGGCATTCTGTTAAACAGAAAAGCACAATAAAAGGAACATTGTATAAAAAAAAAAAAAAAAAAAAGAAAATGGTTGTTAGATTTGTAACTTACAAAGTATATTTCAAGAACAAAGTATTACAGCATGCTATGTTTACAGTAAAAACAGAAAAAATACCTGCTGGTGGTATATTACATCCATTGTTTGAAAATGATTGTTAGATTGGTAACTTGACCCCCAAAGTCTATTACAAGAACAAAGTATTACAGCATGCTATACTTACAGTAAAAATGGAAGAACCCCCCATGGATGGTATATTACCAAATAAGGGCAATATGAAAAGAACAAAACTAAGAGGTATTTTCCTAAAATCTGTAATGCTAGCAAATGAAGAAAAGCCAATACAATGAATAAAGATATGAAAGACATGGTAAAATTCTGAAGGGAAATCCTAGCACTTTTGAGAAGTATTAAGGTGGATAATAGTAAGCAAGCCTTCAAGGCAACTAAGTGGGTAGTGAGTTATGGAAGATGGAGAAAAGGAGAAAATAGTATGAAAATATGAACAGAGTGAAGAAGTAGGGTATTTGGTAAATAGCTCAATGATGGTCTTTGGGTGGTGCTGCTGGCAGGGGACAACAGGGCCATCCCTCCTCAGGTAAGAACAGAGGTGATGGTGGCTACCAGCAGTGGTTTTCAAAAGTGGTCCCTGATCCAGTAGCATCAGCATCCTTTGAGACTTGTTGGAAATACAGAATATCAGAGCTCACTCAAAGACCTAATGAATCAGAAAATCTCCTTCTCAATGCTCCAACCCTTCAAGTGAATGATGTGGACTAAAGCTTGCGAACAAATGACAGACTCATAGTCATATACGTAAAAGCAAGAGCTGTTCCTCTTATAGGAGGTTTGCAAGTCAGGCACTTTGGCCACATCTGGTAACACTGATTCTCAATTTGGCTGCACACTGGAATCCTGGGAAAGCTTTTAAAACCCATCGGGGATGTTTAACTATATCTGGAGAAATTTTTGGTGATTAAAACAAGGAGGTGAGAATAGGGGATTTGCTCCTGTCATCTAGTGCAGAGAGGCAAGAGAAATGACAGCCCCTACCACTAAGGACTACCTGGCCCCAAAGTCAGCAATGCTGCTTTAGAGAAACCTTGCTTCAGGCAAATCAACCATGTCAATCTGTTTTAGCTTTTACATCGTAGACTTGGAGGAAGAATGGTTGGGTCTGCTCCATGGGAATCACCATTTTGACTCATTTCATCCTTATCAAAGCAGAGCCCCCATTCTTACATTCTCCTCATGTATGTGAGGTTGTCAGGTGCCTGCTCAGTTGTTCACAAAATAGTGCCTTGTTTCCTATTAAAATATGATTCTTTCTGCATATGGTCTGTTGGTCAGGACATTAGAGGAAAGAAAGGATGATGAATGGAGGGATTTGGGTACCAAAATCTCACTTGGCACCCTAGTAAGTCCCAAGATTAGCTCTGACTATCCATTTGAAAGTATCCAAGTGTTAAAAGTTATTAAGGCCAGTGATCTGCAGAACGGAGAAGTGAAATATGAAAAGGGTCAACTGTCAGTCAAACAGACCAAGCTATCTTCATTCAAATATATCCCAGGAGCTACTTGCTGGTTAACGTGTAAGTAAACCAGACGTGCCTGTTAATGCCGAGAATAAAATGGACCCAAGAGCCCGCCACGTGCTCATCTGTTTTCATGCTGCCTAAAGTAAGAGTAGCACATAAAACTTCTCACCATCCACTGTCTGCTTTACCCCCGATCCTCCACATCCACTGTTTCAAAGATTTCCACGCTGATTCTGAGCCATTTATGTCAGCCCAGGTGTTCAAAGTTCCAGGTTGAAACATTTGGTTAATTAACACCATGCTGCAAACATTCAAAATCACTTCAGCTGCCACTAGAATAAAACAAAACTCCCCAAAACAAAAACTGTGGGGAAATATAAACAAATGGCAGTACTCTGCGGAAAACAATATATGACTTTAGTGACAATAAAAGCAGCAAGGAACAACGTTTTTCTAAAAGAAATTATTAATACTGAGGTTGAGTAAAGACTTGAAAGTACACATATTTATGAGCAAAATTCAGCTATGTGCTCAGATGCCAAATCATTAGCACTTGCTTGAAAAGAAAAAAGGTGCAGTGAAGAAAAAGTGTGAACCCCGAGAGTGGCAATTTGGGAAATACCAAAAGAAATGGCTTTCCTTCTACTGAGAACCCAAAATGGTTTTTCTCCACCAGGTTCAGAGCCACAGGGCTCCCCGCAGCTCTCCCAGCACTCACAGCCTCCCTGCCCCACCCCTTCCCGAAGCCCCATCAAGGTCCCAATTGAACTCCTGCATTTTAATCCTTTTAAACACCCATTTGTTCCTTTCTTCCCACTTTCAGTGTGACTTCATGTGTTTGGAAAGGGCCAGAGGTGGTTCTGACAGAATTAATTTTTAAGAAGTTTGAATTGTAGAGTATTGAGAAAGAAACCTGATTTGCTTAGTTTTGAGGAGGGAGATCAGGGCGAGGTATATTGAATTTTTGATGTATTTTCTTTTCTAAGAACTAAGGCAGCGAGGGGAGAATGAGGAGCAGCTCGGGCTGCAGCCTTGGTTGCAGTACCAGTTGGGATTCGGGTGCGGCTGGTCTGGGGCGACGGACAGGCTGAAGGCTCCATCAGTCAGTCTGCAGGAAGAGCTGGGGTAGGGGATTTTACATAATATCCAAAGGAGAGAGAAGGGCAGGCCCACAAGTTTGGTGCCCAAACAAAACTCAGTGATTGGAGGGCTGGGAAGCTGTGTCTTTGAGTACAGTGTTCTGTCCGTTAGTCAGTTTGCTCCCAGGAAAACCTTCCTCTCCCACAACTCTGTCCTTGTGAATGAAGCCTTAACTGAAAGATCTGGTCTCCCACTATCTCTGAGTGACTGGGAGCTGACACAGTAACCTCTTTAGGATAATGTGACTGAATTATACAAAAGGGAGGAGAGGATCTTCTATAAAGACAAGAAGAGAATACAGCACCCATTCATTTGTGGTTCTGGAGAACACAGTGCAAGTTTGGTGAGTTGAGGGCTCCCAGGTACAGAAACTGTAACAGCAGAACCTGCCACCTGGCGAGCACTGGCCACAGTCAGCTGTGGTCACCAACAATGGGAGGCAGTATGTGGGGCACTGTCAAAGGCACAGAGCTTCTTTAGTGTACCAGAGCAGCTGGGAGACCTGGAGGCATCCATCAGAAAGGAGGTGGCCAAGGGAGTCTGTGCAAGAGGGAAAGAAACTCCTCCAACAGAATAAAGATCAAAGTTTTTGGAACAAGTGTGGCTCTTTGCCTAAAATACTACCCACCCTCTACCCCCAGTGCTAAGTTCTATAAAAGGCATAAAATACTTATACATATGATTATATGGATCTGTCCAAAGACTATGGGAGATATTAAATAATTTCCCCAAGCCCCTCAGAACATTAATGTTTACTATTTTTCTGACTATCCCTTTTCCTTAGGAAAAAAACAAATAGTCTCTGGTCTCTCATTGTTTCCTATTGCTCTTTCATCTTCTGCTCCTGCTACCCCAACTTGTTCTTATTCTTGTTTTTCAGTAAATATTACTCAGAGAGAAGGCATCTAATGGGTCCAACTCATCCTGGGTGGGAAAGAGGTTCTTTGCTGGCCAGCCCATGGGCTGGCTGCCTTTGAGCAGGTGCATACCTGTAGTTCAGGGCCGGGTAGAATAGAACACAGTGAGCTACAAGGTTAGCGGACACAGAGAGAGGCCATGGGCGAGACAGAGTTAGAGACATTACCATGTTTTCTCATATGGGGAGTGGGGAGTTGGGAGAAAAACAAAAACCTGGAGACAAAAATGGATCATTTCTTTTAATTTTGGGCAGAGCTCTTCCTAAATTATTCTGGTTTAAAGTATCCCAGGATAAGATAACGTGTAAGAAACAGATCACAAAATGCCATGCACAAAGTGAACTTCTTGATGGAGCCAGAAGTTTGGGTAAATGTAAATTCTGAGTCAGAGAAGCATCGCTAAGGTGTTTGGTAGCATAGAAATAAAAGACAAGGCAAAGAAGGGGCCTGACCCTGCTCCTGACGTGGGGCTGGGTCACAAGTCACAGGACTCTTGGTGTCAACTTGCCTTAGATCTTCCAAGTCATGGATATTGCTTTTTGTTTAATTTCATGTGATATGCATTTTATCACAATTTTTTAAAAAGTAAAAGGAAGAAAGACAAGCTTACCTTTTCACAATTTTGCCCAGTATATATCCCGATGTCAAGTTGAGAAGAGTTTGTGATTTTATTTGGAATCTATCCCATCCCCGTCCCAGCCATTCAGGAGAGATAAGGCGTATTTTACATCCAACTAGTGAGAGTAAAAAGAAATTCAATCACCTAGCTTAGAAGTCAATGAATATTTAGGATTTGAACAAGGAATCCTTTCACTGGATGATGTCTTCCTTTTTTTATTTTTTTCTTCTTTTACCTATCTCCTTATACACCCCCTATCCACATACAAGAAAATAATCTCCCTGGCTGTTCCTTAATTCAATTTTGTGTTTCCAAAGGGTCATATCTGCCATTATTGCCACCTTTATCCTTGTACTATAATAAGTCCTATTACTTGAAGACGTTCCCTTGCAAATGAAAGAACTGTACACACTGAGCCTTATGCATGTCACATAACTAGAAAGCTATAGGAAGATGAAGTGTTCTGAACTTTTGCCATAAAAATAATTTTTTTCTTTTGTACATGCAATGTAACAACTTGGAAGAAGAAAAACAAGTTTTAGCCCTGACATCTGAGACCTAGAAAAAATTGGAGGATAGGCTTAAGGTGAAATTAAACATAGCCTCAGAATCACAGCCCTGGGTATATGAGTTCTTGCAATAGAGATCACTAATGCTCTGTCTTTGAGAAATCTTTGAGAAATCATCAAAAATGGAAGATGTGCCCTAAGCTGGGGAACTGGCAAACGTCATTCATGTTTTCAAACTGAAAAAGAGTTAGATTCTGAAAATTATACAGAGATCACCATGGGAAATCTTAGAGAAAGTCACAAATAGTTTATTAGATAGCTCATGAGATGCAAGGAAAATAAAAAAGTGTAATCACCATGAGGCAGCAAAATTTTACTTACAATTGGCCACATCAGCCTATACTTACTTGTCCCTTTGATTATACTGTTGTACCAAAATATGGACTTCAACAATGTGTTTTATAAGGTCTCTTATGACAGTCTTATAAATTATGAGAAGAGGAGTAAAATTTGTTATAAACCATTTTCAAAGTTGACATCCACCTCAAGAGAAGTTTCTAGTTATCCTTGGCCTGTCTAGCTCAACATTTTCATCATGCACTTGGATGTAGACAGTAAGGGTAACTCCATCAAACCTTCAGGGCACAATGCTAAGAAAAGTAGCAAATATGTCAAATAGTACAAGATGAATCCAAAGAGAGGTGTGACCGGCATGAGAGGTAGGTAGACCTAGCAGACATAATGTTCTTGGGTCCAAATAAACAACTATGTAAGTAGAGGCTGAGAGATCCTTGGCTTAAGCAGCAGCATAGGAAAATGAATGTTTTCATCAACAGGAAGCCACACATGAATCAAAAGGCCAAGCCATTAATAAAGCTAATAGGGTTACATTTAATGTGCATGTGATTTCTAGAATTTGGGAGGTAATAAACCTTTTCTACTCTGGAATGTACCTGGAATATCATGGTCATTTCCAGTGATGCATTTTTTAAAGGATATACACTCACTGGGATTTAGCTGCCAGGGTAGGACTCTAAATTATATCACACAAGGAATGGTTAAATGACCTGGGTTTGTTTCGTTGGCAAGTATGAGTTGGGAGGCATGACAATTCTTTTTGAAATAAATGAAAAGTTATCATATGAAGAGAGGTAATACTTCATCCGAGTACTTCCAATGGATAAAATTGGGGATGAAAGCTACAGAGGACATTTTAGTTCATTGGGAAAAACAAATAGACCTTGGCAGGTGTTCAAAAGCCAAAAAACTACTAATAGAAAAGTTATTAAAGAATGTAGACTTTAAAATGGATTGCTGGACCAGGGACAATGTGCATCTGTAGTTCCAGAGACTCAGGAGGCTGAAGCAAGAAGATCCCTTGAGGCCAGAAATTTGAGATCAGCCTGGGGAACATCATGAGACGATATCTCTAAAAGAAAACAACAACAACGAAACAAACAACAACAAAAAAATTTTATTAAAAGAAAATTAGCTGGCCTGAGTGGTTGATGCCTATAGTCCCAGCTATTTGGCAGGCTGAGGCGGAAGGATCCCTTGAGGCCAGGAGAAGTTCAAGACCAGTCTGGACCATATAGCAAGACCATGTCTCTTAAAAAATAATAATAATAATTAGGTTACTGGGTTGGCTAATTTTTAAGGTCTTTTTAAATGTTAAGAGTCTGTATTTTTTTCTGTTACTTTTTAAGTCCTATATTCTATTTCTGATCACATCAATTTTGCTAGTCTTAAAAACATGCTATCGTTCCTAATCACAAACTTAAATCCATACCATTTTTCTCCCACACAGTATTCCTTAGAAAAGGAAAATCCTCACGTTTTGACCTATCATTTAAAAGCTCCTACTATGGGCTGGTTCACTTGCTTTCATTTTGCATTCATGAATGTTAATTGAGTCCCTACTATACTAGGAGCTAGAGATGCATAAATGACTAACACCTGGTGTCTGAGCTCAAGAAGCACACAGTCAAGGGAAAGAGAGAATTCTAATATAATGATGTCAGCACAAAAAAAAAAAAAAAAAAAAAACAGAGCTGGCTCAGCATGCTCAGAGGGCGCAGAAGAGGAGACCCTCGTGGAGCCAGGAAGGCTTCAGGAAAGACTTGAACCTGGGTGTTACAGCTCCAGAGCCAGTATCCCTGACCTCTCTGCACACTCCTCATTCTGCTGCACAGAAAAATAACTCCAACTAGTGTAGACAAGGGCAATGAGAAATGAACTCTGCTGGAACAGGCAGGATTCAAGTACAACCGGACTTCACCGCCTGGACAGCCCAAGGAGATCTTTGTTTCTACGGTCTCAGACTAGAAAAATGGAGAAGACTCGGGATTCAGGCAGTGAGGGAAGAGGCCCCACTGTGCTCTCCAAGGCAACCCATGATTAGAGAGCCCTATATAAAACCAAGACTCTGCTCAGTTTATCCCAATTCTGTGTGATCATACTGAATTCCATCAACAGCCGACAAAGAGGAGTGAGGGGTAACACTGGGACTCAAACCCTGCTCTGATCCTTTAGAAAATTCTATCATGAAGGGCATGCTAGACTTAAACATAATGCAGCATTTAAACAGAACCATGGGTAGCAAACAGTATTTCTTAATTCAGAATGATATTCGTGAGGATCAAGTGAAGAAAACATATTTAGTAGAAGATGTAAGGGTACAAACCAAGCTGTGAGATGGTTCACGCACTGTAAGGGATTGCTGAAAACTTAATACCCTGTGGATCTATTTCAACAGTCCACCTAAAGTGCCAGGATTATATTATATTATCATACAGTCACGTCATGGCTCAGTATGCACATAATATAATATAAGTTGCTCTCATAAATAGAAAAAAAAGTTAGCTTTCACAGTCAGAAACATCTTACTTAACCATACTACGGCGTTCAACTATGTGCTTATTTTTAAATTGCATTAAATTTCTCTGAAGGCAGGGACCTAATGAAGAGAGAAATGTCTCTGTAATGGAGCTCACAAAAATGTTTTTTAAGACCACCGTCAACAGGTGGCAGTGTCTCTTCCAGCACTGGAGTCCTCTGTGGCACTCAAAAGAAGCAAACTTTCTTCAGTAATTTCAACCTTCTCCAAAGCTATCTTCCCAACCAGGCATCAGGCCCAGCCCCTACCAGGAGCACCAATAACTTTATTGTTACTTCCAGTATGTGAGCCCATTTCTGGCAATAGGCAACATAGACCTCCTAAAACCTATCTTTCAAGTTCCAGTGACTCTCCTGCATTCTTTCACTTTGAAAGTCCCAAACATGTGACAGACAGAACTCAAATTCTTCTGGGTTCCAACTTCGTCAGCAGGCCTTGATCTCTACTGAACACCACAGGCATACAGAGTGCTGAGCACAAATGCCCGTGTTCTAACCAGACAGTACTCAGATGCATGCCAGTGATGTCTCCACAAATGATCACACAAGCATACCATCTAAGAAACAGAAATATAGCCGAACACCACCACCACTACTACCACCAGCTGCCTTGGACACCAAAGAGGCTACATCTTGATAGGAATTACTTTAGCAGTTTAGGATACAGGGAGATTTCCAGATCTGCAGCTGATGTGCTGGTATTCAATTAGATCCATACTGCCCTAATACCTAAGGCCTCCCTGCTACTGGCCTAGCCACCTGGGCTCCTCCTGAGGGAACCCTCTCCTACCTCCTCACAACTTAATTACTAAAGGGTTTTAAAGCCCAGCACAAAATGGGCTGTTCAGTGCCCTGCTCCATTAGGTGGCACTCACTCTGACTGGTCAGTGCCTGTACCAGGCCAGCTATTAAATGCTGAGATGATCATTAGTCCTGGGGATGCTGGCAAGAGTATTCTGTGCCCAGCCATTCATACTCTGATTTTTTCCCTCGTTCTCTTGCATATACATATCCCCATCTTTAACACACTTGTACACAAAAAAGAATACATTCCCTGCATAAAAACCCTCTGAGAATGTCTCAAGAACATGGAGCATATGTCTCTATACAGAGGTCAGGTTAAGGGGCCTTTAATGCATGCATACCTTTCCCACAGCATTCAAATGAATCTCATACTAGTAATGTTTTTCAATCTTCAACACTATAGTCCACTAAAAGTAACTGGCATTACTTTTACAAGCCTGGTTAGACTCTAAATCCCCCCACTTCCTCTAACAGAGATGGTCCTCCATGTAAGAGGAGATTTAAAAAGAGTAAGTCTTCACACCTGTACATGAAATCTTAAACCTGTAGTCAGGGCCCTTGCAGTTGGGTGAAGCTCCAAGTTTCACAATCAACTAAAAAGATTTCTTTTTCCTCCTGTTGGAGAACAATAAACTCCTTCTGGTGAATGTAGGATCCTAGGCAAGTAATTACCACTGAGGCACATGTTTCAGAGCAGTGTCTGAAAGCATCCATTGACAGTCTCCTGTAAGGCCTGAAATTCCCCTTCTAGTCCCAGCTTTTAAAGAAACTGGGTCAAAATGAAAGTAGACAATGGGCCTCAAACAAACAGAACGGACTGAGTTTCTCTTCTCTCGTGTGTTTGCTGATGAGGAAATCCAAACACTGCTTAAGCAAGACATAGTTGTTGCTTTTTTCTAATGAGGAATGTGGTAGGAAAAGGAAAAAGAAAGATGTACGGGGTGGGGGTGGGGAGTCACTACATACTAGTGTTTGGGTAGACAGAACCTATATAGAACGTTCTGGATTGTTAGTCTCAACATCTTCTAAGCTAGTCTGGGGGATTCTAAGCTAGTCTGGGGGAACGCTTTGTAACTAAACCTAAATATATCAAATCAACCCCTCCCCAAAGCATACCTAAATATATTTCCACCTACTATTAACTACATAGATCAGAAAAATTGGTGGCCAAGAGGCTCCAGTGACTTATGGTTGCACCACTGCACTCCAACCTATTAAAAAAAATGGTAGAAAAAACAAAAAAGCTTGGCTAGCATTTTATTCATGTCACTTGAAGAAAGAACAGTGTAATAAAGACATGAGACAGAAAATGAATTGTTACTTGAAAACTTATTAAAAGACAAAGGAATACAGCAATTATTCCTACCAAAGGTTTGCAAACCCTTTAGATGCCATCAATAATTTTTCTAGGCTGCAAAATTTTCACCAATTTCTCCCATTGTAAGAACTGTCGAACGGCTGACACACTAAACTCAACTGAGAAATATGCCACAACTGCTTTGGTTACTATGTTAGAGCTAAGTGGATTTTTAATTTTTTCCCCATTTCTATTTACTTTAGAAATGTCTACATACAATAACTAAGAAAATGCCACAAAGGCTACGTTGAACAGTTCGATGAGAATATTTCAGATTGTATATGAAACCAGCACATTGTACCCCTTGATTGCACTAATGTACACAGCTATGATTTAACAATAAGAAAAAAAGAAAGAAAGGCGGTGCTAGGCTAATTTTTATAGACAACACATACATACATGAATTAAAATGATGTCCTCAGGGTACACAAAGCAGGGAAGGGCATGTGAGACCAGTACCTAAATCGGGCCAACAATGCCAGGCCAGTTTTCCTCCCCCACCCCTGTGCTGCCTCCATCCACAGACACATCTTCAACTTAGCTCTGGGAGGCCTGTCCAAATCCTGTTTTAACTCCTAAGCTGATGCTCTTGAATAAGAAATATGAACCCCTCTCATCCATTCTTTAACGCCAAAGTTTTTTCTTTTCACAGAGATCCCAGGAAGAGGCAGCAAACTCACAGATGACAACAACCCTTTCTATAGGAATGTTGAAGTCATTTCCCAAGACAGAGGCTGAATCTGTTTCATTGCTCATGTGTACAAAACAATTAGAGATTCGAGTGCATTGGGGGAGGCCCATGTATAAAAAAATCCTGTTCACTTCTAAATGATTTAGATGTACACAGCTGAATATTTGCACACCTGTATTTAAGTTCAATTCTATTTTGACAAGCTTGTGAAAGGTCCCTTTTAAAGGGTATGGTCCTAAAAAATACCAAGTAAAACTTTCTCCCATCCTCCCTAAAGTAAAGAATTAAGCCAGACAGCTACAATTAGTTTTCATGATTATTTCCAAGCATATACAAATGTCTGTTAACAAAGATTTGTGTGAAACACACTTGGACTTAATTTTCTTAATTGTGGCAAAATACACATACCACTTACCATTTTAACTATTTTAAAGTGTACAACTAACTGGTCATTAAACACATTCAAACACTGTACAAACATCACCACTATCTAATTCCAGAGTAATTCCATTACCCTGAAAGGGAACTCTGTGGCAGTCACTCCCCATTTCCCACTCCTCCCAGCCCAATTCCTAGTCAACAGCTAGCTAACCTGTGCTTCTGTTTCTATAGACTCTTCTATTCTGCCCGGTACAGAAACTGAACTATGCAATGTGTGGCCCTTTTTGTCTGGCTTCTTTCACTTAGCACGGTGTTTCCAAAGCTCACCAATGTTGTAGCATGTATTGAATGTTCTTCTTTTAAAGCTAATATCTCCATTGTACGGACCCTCTGCATTTCACTTATTCATTCTTCCACTGATGGACACTTGGGTTGTGTCTTTCCTTTGGCTACTGTGGCCAGTGCTATGAACATTCATGTACAAGTTTTTCTCTGAATGTTCTCAATTCTCTTGGGTATACATGTACCTTGATGAGTCATATAATAATTCTACGTCTTACTGAGAAACTGGAAAATTGTGCTCCACAGCAGTTACCCAATTTTGTATTCATGTTTCATTTTATAACTGGTATTAAAGAGCATGAGTGGCCAATTTTGGGCCAAGCAATGGCTCCTCTACATCATCCAGGCTCAGCTCTCTGCACACCTCGTCAGACAGAGACTTCTGATCACCCAAACTGAAAAGCTCCTCCTTCATACCTGGGACCCTTCTTTGACATCAACTTATGTCACTCTCCTCAAGTCATTTTTAGATTATCTAAATCTAGTTAGATTTAGTACTAATCTAAACAAGTTAGATTAACTTGTTTACTTGTCAATTATCTACTTCTCTTGTGTTCTAGACTTAAACTCCATGAGAACAGGACTCTGCCTGTCAACACAATATCCCCTGTGACCAAAACAGTACCAGGCACACAGCAGGTGTGTCTTTAGTGGATAAATGTCTTAATGGTGCTCAATAAATCCTACAAGACGGAGGAAGACCTAAACTTACTGCCTATTCATTTTCTTCCTTCATAAAGAAAAAAAAACTCTGGATGGCAACTGGCTCCAAAGTCCCAAGAAGAGATGAGGATGTGGCCCCAGAGAACACCAAATTAATGACACCTTTGACCTGCTGCAAAATTGCTCAGGTTTCAATTGTGCATTTAAAGCTTGGCCTTTCTTTATGCTGCACAGACCACCAGGAAAAAAAAAAAAATCAGATGTTTTTCTTTCTGAGGTAAGGATAGTTTGCCTCAGGCTTTGATTTGGTTTTGTTCTGTTTTGTTTCTCAAATAAAAGCCTCCAAGTACTTACTTTAAGGTCAAAACAAAAAGTCAAGTTACTCTTTGAATAGCTTCTTTCTATTTAAAAAAGAGGAACAAAGTGAAAATGTTGGAGTTGTCGCACACAGCCTTCAGAAAGGTCTCTTTTGGAGATGAAGAGTTGAAGATGAAGGCACTGGAGCTCTGAGAGGTTAAACTGCCCGCCCAAAGTCACAGGACACCCTGGTAGAAGAGCAGGAGAGCCCATCTGCCCTCTCTAGGAGAACATCAGTGTCTTGAGGCAGAGACCTGGTCTTTCCCGCCTTAGTACAGACTAGAACTTCCCACAGTGTACTCGACAGACACTTCTGCAGCTGCAAGGGCCTCCGAGGTTCCAAGCTCCCACAGGCACTCAGCAAACACACACATTTTTCCAGCCTCCAAGGAATCGCCTGAAATTTTTTTTTGAGACAGAGTCTCACTATGTTGCCCTTGGTAGAGTGCAGTGGCATCACAGCTCACAGCAACCTCTAACTCTGGGGCTTAAGCAATTCTCTTGCCTCAGCATCCCAAGTAGTTGTCATTGTTGTGTGGCCTGCATTTATAGGTTGACAATAAACACTTCAGTGAGATCACATGAGGGTGTGCTCTGGAAAAAAACTCTTCATTCAGGGCCCATGGGTTCTATGAAAGGTACAGAAATGGCTGTCTACAAGAGGAGGATAGAGGCTAACATGTCACGGGTTGGACAACTTAGTTGTCATTCATCCTGGACCTGGACTTATTAGCTATTTCTTCTACAGACCTGTGCTACTTCTCAACTAAAAAAATAAAAATAAAAACAAGTAATAGCACATCATAGATAGCCAAACCAGGACATTTTGCAATCAGAGAGAATTTTTTGTTTGTTTGTTTTATGGTCCACGTATATGTGTTTCCTTGACCAAAAGATCTGGAAAATCCAGCAGTTTTCCACACGTGTTCCTTGGCATGCTTCATCACTACAGGCTTTCAGAGCTCAGCAGATTCCATTTGTTAAAATAAAGACATTGGTCCAAATAATGGCCTCTCAAGACTTTCCCTACAGGAGCTAAAAATGAGCTTTCCTGGGTTTTAACAAGGATCTGCCTAACATCGAATCCTAGGTTTTTAAAAAAATCATTATTATGCTATTTGATTTTCAGAATTGCTTTCTACTGGTCTGGTGGGTAAAGGGAGAATAAGAGAAGGCAATGCCAGGCATGTTCCATCTTCCTCCTTTCCATTCTGCATCCTGAACCAAGAATGAGCAGTGCAGCTGAGGCTTCTTGCTTCTTAGCATATGGAGTTGTCATCCTTGACATCAATAGACTTGGCAAGGGTCTCTGTTTTCTCTTTCCTGGGCTATTCTGAGAAATGTATTATAGCTACAGATGTCGAGTCTGACTAAGCAGAATCTGGCCTCAGATTACTCTAAATCCCAGGTGCAACTAAATCAATGCGTAGGGTGCCTCTACGCATCCCTGCTCCTGATCCTATTTTCACGTGTCAATCATTATCACTAGCAAGTCCCTTTACTGAGCACTTTCAAAATGCCAAGTTCAGGGCTAGACAAATGGAGTTCCAAGATGATCCAGACAGGGTTGCTGCCTCGTAGGGGCTTATAATCTTGAGACATACAAAAGTTTAAAATATATCATTCACCACAGAAGATGCATGATGTTAAACCTCAGAGTAAGGCTTGCAAGACCTTCCCAGTTCAACTTAAAATTTGAGACAATGTGTTGCTATGTGGCAAGTTGAGGGGCTTGCTGAGAAACAAGGAATGGTGTGTTAACACTTTCATTGGTGGGCCTCGGTGATCAGGTTCAAGGCAAAATGCATAGAGGCCTCTGTTTTCCATGCATCAAGCAATAGGAAACCTATGTTCAACAGCAGCCAACTTACAACTTTGTTGGGGTGTGTAAAGGACCTCTGCAGATGGTCCGGCTTTCAGAACAGGACTCTACTTTTTTCTTATGATAGTTCTTTTGAAGATAAAATGGAGTTTAAATGAACATTAAGAGAAGTCAATATTCTGCAAAGGATGAGCAGGCAGATGAGACCCTCTGACTCTTTTGTGAAGGTGACGGGGAAAATGGTGAAGGGCTGATGGGATATGACTGTGTGCGATTAATACCATGTCCTGTTTTAGTTCCACACATCAGCTGTGTCTGTCCCTGTTGTAGGTGCCACCCATCCCCTGTTTGGTCTTGATCCTATGGACCCCAGGTAGAGCTCAGCAGGGCATCTTAAGTATGGGAATGACACTCAACAGGTTCATAACAACAAACCTAAAACTTGGTCCTGTGAAGTAGAATCTCTAATTTATCTCTAACCTGCCCTCCAACTCAGAGTGCATGCATCTGAGGGCTAACCTTGAAGGCTGTCATAGCATAAACCCTCTTGGATGAGGCTTCTCATATAAAACTTTTTTTAAGCTTCTAGTTTTAAGGGTGGTGATAGAGGCATCACCTGCTCAAAGGGTTGTCTTTAAGTTGTGAAAATCTCCCTTTTCCCATTTAGAACTGAAGGTTGCAAATGGAATACACTTTTGCAGAGGGAGAGGTGAAACTGATTAGATTCAGCTAATTAGATTCAAACTGAATTAGATTCAACCTAAGATTCCAATGCCAGCTTCTCAGTAGACTTTATATGACGTGAGACTATAATAGCAAAGGAAAGATTGAAGCGAGAAGAACAAAACAAAGGGAAGAAAACAGAAAGCAGAAGAGAACAGGAAAGTGAAAAGAAAGACACACAAGTGTGGATGTACATGTACAATCACAAGGACAAATGGATCAATGAGAGGAAATGTTAAATGACAAGGCAAGAGCAGGCAAAAGCAGCAGATTGCCTGCCCAAATAGCATCATCTTTGAGTAAATGCTGCTCCTCTGCAAGACACTTTTTTGGCCTTTTTCCAGGAAAGTTAAAAAAAAAAAAACAACAACACAAAACCTCACAATAATCATCTAAATCTACGATGACTAAGAATGCAGGTAGTGTTCCCTAGAATTATACAGTGCATTACCTCCATAGCCTTACATCCCAATGGTGTATCTGCTCCTAAATTTCGTCTCATTCAAGACCACAATTCTAAAATATCTGGATGACCAGACTCATGAATAGTCAGCAGTGCCCTGAGGAACCAGAAACAGGTGCCACTAATTGCAGAGTTGGCTTCAGGGACATCTAAGGCTTTGGAGTCACTTTGGGCCCCACCTTTGGGAGGGCTCCGTGCTTGGTTTAAGACTCTGCTGTCACCATCTTAAAATTTTTAACCATTTCTTAATAAGAGATTTCTACCTTTTCATTTTGCACTGGGTTCTGAACATTAGGTCCTGCCTAATTTTAAATAATTTTCCCTGGTTGGGTCTATGCCCCACAAATATATCTAATGAAGATATCACAACACTTTTATTCTAAAGAACTGAAGAGAAAAGCACAGAAATGGGTGATAATGAACATTTTATTTTTTAAATCAGGTTAATGTGAGGGTACAAACAATCAAGTCATTGTATTTAAATTTGTTAGGTAGGGACACTCTGTACTTATGTCCTGCACCCGAAAGGTGTGCCATACACCCCTACATTGTGACAATGAACATTTTAAATCACAGAAAAATATAAAGGAACACTTAGAAAAAATTTCTTATAAAAAGCTGCGTTCAGCAGGCGTTTGGGGTCTGTTTCAGAATTGGTATTTGTCCTTGAATAAAAAACACAATGTAAAGTCACATTTTGTGCAAACCAGTTTACTCTTCTTCAAATGAAAAAAATTGAAAAAGAAAGAAAAAGGAAAGAAAGGTCAAATTGACTTCCTAGGGAAGGGAAGAATGCAGCTTGAAAAAAAAATAGTTTACTCAACTTTTTCAATGATATCAAAAGGACACTTTGACACTTCTTGGCAAAGACATGACAATACTTTTAATGGTATAAGAAAAATATGATCTTCACTGAGAAACTTCACAAAAATGACCTTGATGGCAGGCTTATACAAAAAGTCATGACCCTTACTACGAACCTTGATCTTTATATGTTAAAAAAAAAAAAAAAAAAAAAACAACTGTAAAGAAAATATAATATTCTAAAAATATATATAGGTGTTTATCTCTATTCTGGGCCTTGGAACTCAGATATTTTCTTCCAGCACACCTGTTCTTTTTTTTTTCCCCCCCAGTTTTTGGCCAGGGGCCAGGTTTGAACCTGTCACCTCTGGTTTATGGGGCTGGCACCCTACTCTTTGAGCCACAGGCACCACCCACCAGCACACCTGCTCTGTTGAATGAATGATCTTTTCAAACAAAACTAAGGACAAAGAGACATCACCTGATGTATGAATTCTACTGAATCACTAATGTACCTGAAGCACAAGCCTTATTCTTGGGAAAAAGAAGTAAATCCAGAATTTAACTATAAGCCTGGTTTCTTAGGCCACTGATAACTGCAGCTCAGGAATTATCCATAGGCCTTTAATTTTTCTTGATTTTGGTCTTTCTTTTTAATTGTTTTTATTTTTCTATAATTAACAACTATGAAACACAAATAAGAGACATAGTAATAGACACAAAAATATGGCAGAGAGTAAGCAGACACTGCTTTGGGTTCAGAAATCACATCTCTATTCAAAGGTGCTTTTTATTTTATTTTATTATTATTATTATTATTTTTTTTTTTTGCCTCTTTGACTTTCTAGACCCCCAAGATATGTTTTCTTGCCCTTACTTAAAAATCAGTTTCCATTTCTCTGAAGTTACCCATTTGTTCCCTCATGTTATCCATTTTTTCTACTATATCCTAAAATAACCTAATAATTTCAAGTCCTGCCTGATAATTTCAAAATGGGGCCATCTCTGTGCCTACTTCTATTGATTATTTCCTCTCTTGGCTAAGAGTCACATTTGTTTGCTTTTTCTTACATCTTATAAGTTACTTTGTGCTGAAAATGTTGTGTAAAATAACAGAGACTGAGTTAATATTTATCTAAAAAAAAAGGCTCCACCCCCTTTCCTGTCACAGGCCACTAGCTAGGAAAGGGAGAACTGAGTTATTTAATCTAGAGTTGATCTGGGTCTGGGCATTATTGCAGCTTTAGCTAGATTCAGATTACCAATGGTTTTAATATTTTGAGAGTGGGAACAGAACTCTTCCTTTTAACAAGGCTTGAGATCTGAGCACTGACAAGATTTTTAAAATTTCTCTATGCTTTTCAGCTAAACCTTTAGTTTTCTAAATTAAAAGATACTTCTCTTATTTGTAAAGCCTAGCAGACTGCTTTGTGGGTCTTTAATAATTCTCTCCACTCTTCATTATAGCTCCTGGCTTTCTGTATCTCAAATCTCTATCCTGTTGTTCTGCCCTTATTCTTTGGATGGAGAGTACAGAACTATCCTGGTATACCATAATAGGATTTCTTTTAGCCCTTTGACCCTGTCCCAGTCTCTACCAGGCCATTGCCTTACATATGGGGAAGACGACACATGCCATACACTCCCACTACCAGATTTTCTAACCTACTCTTGGCCTTCTGTCTACCATCCATCTGCGCTTGATGAAGAACATGGGAATGATTTGGACAGTTGTGCAGGACTTGCTTTGTGACTGCAGGTCCACAGGATTCTAAATAGTCATGCCAAAAAACATGTAGCCAGATATTCAAACTCTAGTTTCTTTTTACCCTCCCTACAACAGACTCATCCTCTTCCATTATTCTGCAAATATGAAAGTAGCCTTTAGTTTCTTGCCTTCTATGAAGGGCTTGTCACTTTCCAAAATTTAATTTACTTATATTTCTTTCTGTCCATGACTCTTTCATTGGCTTAAAAACATCTATGATTTGTTGTTTACTCTCATTGTTGGAGTAGGTATGAAGAACCATAGCAATTTTCTACATATGGGCCAGAATCCTACTCCTAACTTTTGTTGTAGGTTTTTTGTTTGTTTTTGGCCAGGGCCAGGGTTTGAACCCGCCACCTCTGGTATATGGGGCTGGTGCCCTACTCCTTGAGCTACAGGTGCTGCCCCCTACTTCTAACTTTTAAGGCATATAAAATTCGAATTGCATCCTTCCTCCTGAAATCCAAGGATCCTGGCTAATCTGGGCAACTCCTTTAAGCCCATTTCTAGCCAGAGTAGCACAAGCCAGGCACTTTCCTGAAAGGTCAGATAAGCTCCCAGATTGAAAATTTCAGCCTACTTCAAACCTCCAACTTGATGAAATTTTCATACCTCATTTCAATCTGCTCTCAGTTCTCCAAGACAATGTATTTACTCAGTCTCCCATTTCTCTTCACTTCAACTTTCCAATTTAACAATCATTGTCTTTTGAACCACACATCTAGTTCCTGATTCTCTTCCCAGCCAACCTGTTTCTTATAACCTTGGGTGATAACCTCTCAACTTTTGCTCCCTTCTAGCTCATTAATAGGTGATACTATGGTTTGAGCATCTATCTTTTCCCTCCAAAACACATGTTGAAGCAAGAAGGCCCTCACCAGATATAGCTCATCAACTTTGGACTTGTCAGCCTCCATAAATGTAAGAAAATTTCTTTTCTTTATAAATTACCCAGTTTCAGGTATTCTTTTATAAGCAACATAAAATAGATTAAAACAAATATTATTTAGATAGCACTCTTTTCTCCATAAGTAATCCATCCTCTGCCCAGGAATCAAAAATCTCAAGCCTACTCACAGCTACTGTTTGAATTCCCTACCACCCCTACCCTGCTTAAGGATATTCTAGACTCAGAATCTATTTTCTAGTTCCTACTTTACAGCCTATCTCTGGCATACTTCAGGTACAGTTCATACCCAATTCTTTTGGTTCAGTTAAGACTTGCACATCACTCTGATTTACATCAGCTATTGATAATAATAAACATATCATAACATAAAGAGAGAACAAAGACTTTCTATTCTAGACTTGGAACCTCAAGTAAATAACCATAAAATGTCTAATTGGATACTTGCAAAGACCACACTACACAGGGTATGTGTTAGTGTGGTTTTGTGTAAAAGTGAGATGTTTCATTTTAAGGAATTTTTAAAGTGAAATGTTCTTTCTTTTTAAAGTCGCAGGTGTACATGATAGTTCAGTAAAATATTCAAATTATCAAAATCACAATGGCAGCCAACATAATGACATCCCGAAACATTTCTAGAGAAAAAAGCAATGCATTATTCTTTCTGAAAGCTTGTACTGTATACACTCCATGAAGAATTCTGCTAGAATGCCACAAGTGAGAAATAAGAATTATCACCACCCATGTTACTCTGCTCCTTCCGGTTTATCAGACCTCAAGGCATCCTGGGACTGTTCCTCTGTCTGGGAGATCTGAGCTTCTTTAAATCAGGGGGCAAGATCATGGAGAATAGAGAAGGTGAAAGAGTCCTTGGCCTCCTTGGCCTTACTTTATTTGCCCCCAAATTTTAGCATTTCCCTTACCATGATGTGGAGAATGAATTATTTCCTTGCCTACCTACACTAAGTAGCCAGGTTATGAAAGTCAGTGTCACCCAGGGGACCTGTTATACACCCTTCACAATGTGTACAATAGATGAGATCTTACCACATGCCCTCCCTCCTTCTGCCAATCGTCTTGCCCCCTCCCCCTTCCTGCTCTTCCTCCCATCATAGTAGACTATATTCGTGTTTTATTATTCATATGATCATATAATTGTTTATATATTGGTTTCATATTAGTATTGCATACATTGGATATTTATTTTTCTATTCTTGTGATACTTTACTAAGAAGAATGTGTTTCAACTCCATTCAGGTAAATGTAAAGTCTCCATTTTAATGGCTGAATAGTATTCCATGGTATACATATATCACAATTTGTTGATCCATTCATGGGTTCATGGGTGTTTGGGTTGCTTCCACAATTTGAAAATCATGAATTGAGTTGCAATAAATATTTTGGTGCAAATGTCTTCCTGATAAAATGATTTTTGTTCTTCTGGGTATCTACCTGATAATGGGACCACAGAATCAAATGGAAGGTCTGCTTTTAGTTCTTTGAGGTTCTCCATACTTCTTTCCAAAAAAGGCTGCATTAGTTTGTAGTACCACCAGCAGTGTAGGAGTGTTCCCTTCTCTTTATCTCCACACCAGCATCTGCAGTTTTGGGACTCTGTGATGTGGGCTACTCTGTTGGGGTTAGGTGATATCTCAGAGTAGTTTTGATTTTCATTTCCCTGATGATTAAAGATAATGAGCATTTTTTTCATGAGTTTGTTGGCTATTTGTCTATCATCTTTGGAGAAGTTTCTGTTCAAATATCTTGCCCACTTACATAGGGGGTTGTTTGCTCTTTTTTATTGTTTAATATATGTGCTCTGTAGATTGTAGATTTTCTTGTACCTGGAAAACCCCAGGGACTCAACTACAAAGCTCTTAGAAGTGATCAAGGAATACAGCAGGGTCTCAGGATACAAAAATGAATACCCACAAAATCAGTAGCCTTCGTATATGCCAACAATAGTCAAGCCGAGATTAAAATCAAAGACTCTATTCCTTTTACAGTAGTGCCAAAGAAGATGAAATACCTGGGAATATATCTATAAAAGATGTGGAAGATCTCTATAAGGTGAACTATGAAACCTTGAGAAAGGAAATAGCAGAAGATGTCAACAAATGGAAGAACATACTATGCTCATGGCTGGGAAGAATCAACATTGTTCAAATGTCCATACTATGCAAAGCAATCTATAGATTTAATGCAATCCCCACCAACGCATTAATGTTATCCTTTAAAGAACTTGAAAAAATAGTATTTCAATTCATATGAATAGAAAATACAGTTTTTAGAAATAAAAATAAATCTGGAGACATCACATAACCAGACTTCAGATTATACTACAAGAGTACAGGGATCAAAATAGCATGGTACTGGCACAAAAATAGAGATGTATCATAGATCTATGGAATAGAATAGAGAATCTAGAAATGAACCCAGCCACATATCGTCATTTGATCTTTAACAAGTCTAACAAAAACATGCACTGGAGAAAAGAATCCTTATTTAACAAATGGTGTTGGGAGAGCTGGTTATCCACAGGTAGAAGACTGAAACTGGACCCACGCATGTCACCATTGAAAAAATTAATTCTCTCTGGATAGAATACTTAAATTTAAGACATGACACAAAAATTCTAGAAGAGAGTGTGGGGAAAATGCTTGAAGATATTGGCCTGGTGAAAAACTTTATGAGGAAGACCTCCTGGCAAATGTAGAAACACCAAAAATACATAACAGATTTGATCAAGCTAAAAAGCTTTTGCGCAGTAAGGGTATCACAAACAAAGCCAACAGACAGCCTTCAGAATGGGAGAAGATTTTTGCAGGCTATGAATCTGACAAAGGTTAAGATTAATTTAAACAAGCCATGTGTTGTAGCTCACACCATAATCCTAGCCCTCTAGAAGGCCAAGGTAGGTGGATTGCCTAAGTTCAAGAGTTCAAGACAAGCCTGAGCAAGATCAAGACCCCATCACTGCTACTAAAAATAGAAAAACTCTCTGGGAATCATGGTAGGTGCCTGTAGTCCTACCTATCTGGGAATCTGAGGCAAAAAGATTGCTTGAGCCTGAGAGTTTGAGTTTGCTGTGAGCTATGATGCCATGGCACTCTTCCCAAAAGAAAAAAAAAAAAGAAAAGATTAAATAGTATATGTAAGAATGTGATACACGCAATAAGTACAGCACACAAGTAACACAAATTTTTGTTGACGTTACATTGCTAAGTACTTAGAATAAACTCATTTATATCTCTTAATTCCTTATGTCTCCAGATTAATATGCAAATGACAAAATGAGTTCCATTTCTTCAAAAAAACAATGAACAGAGGAAAAATTTATTCGTGTCAACAAAGTCAACACCTTAGGTCTATTTAGGGATGTAATTTGTACATTTCACAATATTCCAGAAGCAAGATATTTGAAACAAGACATGCCCTTTCTTATTACTCATACTTCTTTATTTCCCACTTAGTGAAATTCTAGCTTTTATAAAACATACAGTATGACAGATAACTCAGAATGGAACAGACTTTTAAAAGTTCATAACAATTATACTGGAAAGAGGGTGATGTACTTGGCTTGTTGGTATAGAAAAGCATATTACTGAAAACCAAACCCTACCAACAGAAATGAACAATGATTAAACATGAAAATGTATTCATGTAATTCAGTACGTTAACAGAATAAGAAAACCAACCAAATGATTATGTCAAGCGAGGTTAAAAAAGCTCTTGGTAATAGTCCAGGCTAATTCATGATTAAAAAAATATAAAACATCTAGAAATGGTGATGTAGTTAAAGCATACTCACTATAACCAGAAGAGAAGCATGCTTGCTATGACCTCACCACTAGAGCTCAACAATGAGTCAAAGGTCCTAAATAAGACAAACAAACAAATTAGATACAAATATTAAAGGGGACTACCAGGAAAATCTAGGAAAACCAACTGAAAAAAAATTAAGGCAAATGAGAATTCAATAGGTTGGTCACACAGAAGATCATCATAGAAAAAAAAAAACAAAAAACTTTTGTATATACTACCAACTAATTAAAAAGTGAAGATATGATGGGACCTCATCCCTTTCAGCATTATGTGTATGCGCATCCAATATGCAATAATAAACCTGCAAAGTGAAATCCAAATGTAAAGATCATAAAATTTCCTGTTGCACGAAATAGAAAACATTCTAGTCCAAACATCAAACATATTTTAAAGATATAAGACATTGTTAGTAAACTCTGAAATGTAAAAGAGTAGTCATTGACAACTAGACCATTAAAAAAGAGACCAAGCAATCGAATAAGACAAAGATTAAAATATAGTTTATGCTAAAGGCAGCATATTATCTCAATAGAAAAAGAACAGACCTTATGTAATTATGCTGAGAAAACTGATATTTATTAAGAAAAAAATCTAGAGTCATACTTCATTATGCAGTAAATAAAAATAAATTCCACAAAGAACAAAAAGATAAAGGTGAGGGGAAATTATAAAAGTATTAGAAAAAATAAAGAATTTTCTTTTTAGTAAGATGGGAAAGGTTTTCTTAAATGAAATTAACGTCCACAAGTAACTGAAGTGATGGATGGCTGTGAGACTACCAAAAATATAAAGCTTTCACACAACCAAGCACAGGGCCAGTACTTACATAAAATTTATGCATCAGTTCAAGGTTTTCCTTGCCTGTCATATTTTCTGCACTACTAATTTTTATTTCAGAAAATATATCTAGTGGATTTACAATAACGGCTACGCAAGATCCATATTCCCAGCTGACTGGTTCCCTTCGAACCAGTACTTAATTCCAGATCTTCCACTCAGGGAATATGGATAAAATTAACCAGTATCAGGGAAGAAACTACTTAAATCCTATTTCATTTCCATTTTCTCAAATAGGGAAGTGGGCTTCAAACTGTGAAATTGAGGACTAATTCAGAAGAGAAAAAGTAGCAAGAGAGCATGTTACTGGGTCCCAGTGTCCTGGTACAGACGGGTCCTGCTGCCCCAGAGCACTGTCAGTGTTTATAGAAGTGACTGCAGCACCACCATCCATCATCCCAGGGCAGGTCAGGGAGGCCTGATGATTAAAACTGGCACTGTTCCTATCTTTTTAAAAAACATTTTTTTTTTTTTATTATGGAATTTACAAAAGGGCAATGAATTTAAACCCATTCCTAGTCAAGAGTGCAGAGCTGGCTATCTTTTCTTCTGGAGGCCTGGATTTCTGTTTCTGTTCGAGAACTCCCCCAGGCTATGGAGTTTACAAACCGGCCTTTCCCAGAGGAGCAGTCACCTCTGGGCCCCCTCCCAGGCTTTCTCTAACTCACAGCCACCCCTCCACAGAGCTGGGCTATGCTACCAACACAGCCCAGATAGGAAAAGGAGCATCAAACTTGCTGAACAACAGACAATTGGAGGGCAAGTGGAATGGTTATTTTTCAAGTACGATAGTATTTGTTTTCTTTTAACACACTCTATAAAAGCCCTTCACTTTTTATTTTACCTCTTCTGAATCCTTTTAGATTAAACTGTAAAACAGCCAAAGTGAGAAATTTCCTATAGTTTTTCAAAATTTAATATCAAATTTATTTGTTTTATACAAATTCTCAATTCTTCTGCCTTAATGGATTAGGTAACACAAATGTCATGTTCTACCAATTAGTAAACAGGCTTACTAAAATAGAACTCTCTGTAGTAACTGTATGAGTTTCCTTCTGGCCAGAAAATAATGAAGAAACAAAATCCAAATGTTTCTAAATCCACAAATCAGTGTGATGTTAATTAACTAAACTGACAAGCATAGACTACTCCAGGTTAAGAGGTCTGTTTAAGATGCTGGAATTTGGCTACACTGTATAGATGACACTCATAAAAATTATATGGCGAAAGCCTGGAGTACATCTTAGCTCTGAGATGTCATCACATAGTTCTAACTTCAATTAGAAAGGGCACAGGAAACACAAGCAAAGAAGACTGGACTTTTAAATGTAAGATTAAAACAAGAAGAAGAAACTAGATTTATGGCATATTTAAAAATATGAGACTTCCTTGGTGAAAAGTTGGTAACTATACACATATCACTCTGCTTTCTTCCAGAATCTCATTAAAATGACCAAAGAATATAAAGAAATGAGAAACTTAAATCCTTCAAGGAATCTGAAGGGGAAATTTCATATATCACAGATTTCAAGATATTTCTACTTAATAAAAGCGCAAATAGCACTAATTTATAGGTCAGCTGGACCTTATCTTCAACTCTCTGGCATGGAAGTAAATGAAAGAGACCCAGCAGATCATTATGAGGCAGTTGGTGTCCTAGCTGAACCCCACTAAAGTTTCTAGAAGCATCCGGGCAGGAGAGATCCTCTGTGTGGGAAACCTCCTCTAATGCATATTCCCAGTTTATCCTTCATGCTGATGTATGACACCTTCCTAGCTCTCAAACAAGTATTAAAAAGAAACATATCAGCCCAGAGGTGAAGCTCCTTGCCACCAATGCTACAGCTACAGCTCTTTCCCTACCACTCCAGGCTGCTGATTTCTGACTGGGC
The DNA here is from genome assembly GCA_963574355.1 of Loris lydekkerianus. Lineage (NCBI taxonomy): Eukaryota > Metazoa > Chordata > Mammalia > Primates > Lorisidae > Loris > Loris lydekkerianus. The sequence goes on from CAUYPK010046654.1 coordinate 25,575, forward strand.
AATAAAAACTATACTAAAACTATTCCTTTTTTCATCTGAGACTGAGAGAACCCATCCATGCCAGTTATCAAATCACTGTCAATGCCAAATCTACCTTTCTTTGCCCTGTTCTACGATACCAGACTGGGTCCTGTAAATATTTCTCAATTGCCAGCTTTGCCAACAAAGAGACACTATAAGACAGAGTGGTAGAAGAGGTTTCTCTTGCTGGTTCTGGGGGCTTTCCCTCCTGATTCTACTGCATTGCTGCAGTGGAGTGTGAGAAACCCAGTGGCATTTAATCTCCAGCAAGTTTATCCAAATACCCCATTGGCATCTTCCTATGAACCAGCCTCAGTCCACTGGCACCCAGGCAGAGAGCTTCCCATTCAATAACCATGGCCCACTGGCACCCTGGTGAACTTGTCTGCCACCCTCTCCAATGAGACATAATTCTTAACCTCATTTGGACAGGAAGTGATCCTTTTTCCAAATTTTTAGCTCTTTCCTTACACAGTTACCCTCAACCCTGTAGGAAAGAACTGCTCCATACATTTGCCATTCAAGTATCCTTAGGATCTTCATTTATCCTTTTTAGTATTTAATGCCTTTGATTGGATAATAGCCATATAACATACTAATAATATATAATATTACAATTTATATATAACATACTAATAATACATAATATTACATTTCCCTCTTCAAATGGCTGGGAAAGTTTGTCTCCTGATTGGAACCTGACTGATAGACTGTCTCACCATTTAACTTTGCAGAAGCAGGGAAAGAAGCTTTTTTATAGGAGTGAATAAGGAGAGAAAGAGCACAGAACCTAGGAAAAGATGTCATAGGTCAAAAGAAGGGAATATTACAAGGGATCAGAGTAAAAGCATTCCTATGAAGTAATTTTAGTACAAGAAGAGGAGATCATTCTTGAGAATTTCTAATTTGTCTCTTCAACAAGGGTCAAGTGGGCACTTTATGTATAAAACTAGAGCAACTCACATAAAGGAGAGACTCCTAGAGACAGTATATAGAGATCAAAACTCAGATGTGCCAAATTTAAAATACAATAAATAAAGACAAGATAGCAGATTGGATTCTAGGAGAGAACAAATTAATGTCTCATTTCAAGAAAAAAAAATAAACATCAAAGCAAAAAAAAAAATAATAATAATGGTTACCAGCAAAGAACAGATTGACCCCAGACTTCACTGTAACATCAATAATTAGAAATAAGATGAAGCAAAAACCACTGAGCTGTAAAAGAAAAATATTATGAGATAATTATTCAATTATAAGAGAGTCATCATTCTTGGGTATAGATAACAGAAAAAGTCTTCAGAAGGCATGAAGTCAGAAAGCATGATATTATACAGCCTTTCTAAAAAAAAAAAAAAAAAGTCCTCAAAAAGCGTCCAACCGGTAGAGAAAGGCCTCAGAATCAAGAGCTGACAAATAGAAAAGTGTTAGTATAAAAGAGCTAATAGTAAGCATGTGTTCAGGAATTAAAATGTTCAAATTAAAATTTAATGTCCTTTATAAGATAGTAAGAATTTCAAGCAAATTTAAAAAATTTTGTTTACAATGTAATAAAAACAATATTTTTTATAATGTACAATAATTTTTGTACAATGTAATAAAAACAATAATTTTTAAACCATCACCATAATCTAATCCTAAAGTTCTAGTGCAAAGAAGTTGCAGAAAAGGTGTTATATTTTGTATCTTACATAGTGGAGAATCAACAGAGTATTTCATTCATGATTTTAATAACTAGAGAAAAACAATCTACAAAATATTTAATTGTTGAATCAATCTAATTATTATTATTATTATTATTATTATTTTTGAGACAGAATCTCACTATGTTGCCCTGGGTAGAGTGCTGTAGCGTCACAGCTCACAGCAACCTCTAACTCTTGGGCTTAAGCGCTCACAGCAACCTCCAACTCTTGGGCTTAAGTGATGATTCTCTTGCCTCAGCCTTCCAAGTAGCTGGGACTATCGGCGCCCATCATCACACCCGGCTATTTTCTTTCTGGAGTTGTCACTGTTGTTTGGTAGAACCCGTCAGGCTCTGGTATTAAGCGGCTGGCGCCCTTAACCTCTGAGCTACAGGCACCAAGCCTTGTAGAGTCATTCTTAAATTACCTAAAAATAGGATTTATAACTTCAAGGTTACAAAGGGAAAAAGGAGGAAAAACATGCCCAACATAATGTATAGACAGAAAAAAGGGAGCTTCCAAAATTGAAGTGGTTGAATCATGAATTTATATACCTTTATGTTTTTCTATATTTTCTATTTTGTTTTCAATGACTAAGTATAACTTATATAATCAGAAACAAAAAAAATACATATTGGAAAAAATCTGGGGCTCAAAGAGTAAGACTTTCAGAGAAGACATTCCCATTTGTCATTAATTGCAAAGTCAGTCAATCCACACACACCTACAATTGTCCTCAGAAGGTCCTGCAAGGAGACAGATTCTACACGTATGGTACAAACATTTCTTTCTTTACTAAATTTTTGTTACTTTCGGAGATAGAGTGTGTTTACTACATCTATTTGACTTCTCCCACCACAGACTTGAACAATAAATCCAGATCTGATCACTGATTAAAGAATATCAGAAAAATAAATGATTTTTAAAAATCACCTATAATGCACTCCCGTGTTTCATCCATGGAGAACTAAGGCCCAGAAAACCAAGTGGCTTGTCCAGCCAATAGAGTTAGTTCACAATAAATGTATGGGATTAGCAGGAATACTATAAAACTCATGGTTTTATGACGCCTTGAAGGCCTTGGATAAGGCTCAATAAAATTGCCCTGTTGAATATGTAGGAACCTGCTGAGCAGAGTAGATTTCTAAGATATGGGCCAGCTCTAAAAATTTATGGCTAGGGGAATTAATTGGCTACTTTGTCTTCCAGATTCTGAGACTTACAAGTTGCTCCTTTGGGTCTCCTTCAGATTCTAGGCCTGAAACCACTGGAAAGCCTGCCTAGCTGGATCAGCTCCTCAGATATCCAAACCTCAGGCTCAGAAACCTTCCAGTTGTAAGATTAGAGATAACATATGTACATACAAAATCATTAAAAGATTTTAAAGCAGGTGGGCCTACATGCTTACTATCCCCGAGATAGTAAGAACCTATCCCCTAGAGAATAATAGGCTTTTCCCCCCCAGAACATCAAAGGTTTGTTTTTCTCAGCTGCATGCCTACCTCCAGATTAAAGCGGAAAGTGCCTTGAAATGAAAGTCTGTGCAGAAGAGTCTACAGTGCATACTTACAGGAAAATTAAGCCATTAAATTTAGTCAAGAGCCTTTTACAGTTGTTTTGCTATTTTGCCAAAGCTCTTTTATGAAAGATTTGGGAATCATTCTATAATACCATGGTGGATTTTAAAAGAAAAACCAATCCCCCAGGACACGCTGCCTTCTCCAGATTAAGGTGTATCTCTGAAAACTTCCTTCTGGGACCAGAAGCCTGTGGTGTTAGGAAGAGAAGTGCAGGACATTGTCCAGCCATCTTTGACATGACTGTCAGAGTCCAGGAGCAAGGCAGGAAACATAATCCCAAGACACAGAGGCAGCCATTTCATCCACAGTCCACTTGGTCTATCTCACTTGCATTCATCTCTAATCAAGACACTCCAGGGACTCTATTGTGTATGCAAATGATTTCCATATTGAATCTTTTTTTTTTTTTTTTTTTTCAGAGATAGAGTCTCACTTTATTGCCCTCAGTAGAGTACCATGGCATCACAGCTCACAGCAACCTCCAAATCCTGGGCTTAGGCAATTCTCTTGCTTCAGCCTCCCAAGTAGCTGGGACTACAGGTGCCTGCCACAATGCCCAGCTATTTTTTGTTGCAGTTTGGCAGGGTCCAGGTTCAATCCACTACCCTCGGTATATGGGGCCAGCACCCACTGAGCCACAGGTGCCGCCCCATATTGAATCTGAATTCTGTTCTCACTACTTCGGCTTAAGGTAAGATTTTATGGTTGAGACAGCTTTATAGAATAGTATTTCAGATTCTTCATTTAGTTAACCCTCTTCTTAGAAGAATGTTCCATACAGATTCATCCTGTGCTGAATTCCTCTGTGTTGGGTATAATGATTTAATGGATTAATGACTTAGGGTAAGTTCAGGTTTGCACCCGGGAAAAATAATAAGCAAACTGATCAATAAGGACTATTCCATTCATTAAATAAGATCTCTCATATATCTAAGACTGTGTCCCCAGACACCACACTCTCTCAATACACAGTGACCAAGAGACCCCAAAGGAGGTGGTGGTTACTGTGAGACAGAGCAAGAGAGAAAGGAGTGTGTGCATGAGTGTGTATGTGTGTGTGCATATGTGTGTGTGTGTGTGTGTGTAAGCTCGACACAATTCTCTCCTACATACTCAGGTGGAGGACTATGGGTAGAGTTATTACTTTGCCCCAAATATTCAAACTTTTATATCCCAAAGCAAATAATCAGCACTCAAATAGTTAACTAATGAAGTAATCAACTAATCACTTAATTATGTCATCTGTTGCCAGTGAGTCTCCAATTATTTACTGGAAGTTTCTTACAGTTATTTTATGGACTAAACAGGAGGCCAGCTAAGATAGGAAAGAGCTTCCCTACATGGTGGCAAGGTTAAAGCCCCCTGATTTCCATATCTGCATATTAGCACCCAGAAATACCCACATGTGCACTCACAGGAAACAGCTATCTCAGTCATGAATTTTTCCTTTCACCACTGGACTCTTTTTCTTCCTTTAAAACTCACTTAGGATGCTTTGACCAATATTATGCAAAAAATATCTATAAGACCTCTCAATTTCAAAGCATGCTAATAATTCCCCAAAATTTCCATTCAAAAATTAGCAGTTGTCACAACATACTCCTTAAATTTAAACGAGAAGACAATGCATCACTGGGAAGCATGAGCTTCAGATGCCTATAGACACATTTCAAAGGTATAGGTGCTGGGAAATAAGCACAGCGGATCTCTGTTATAAAACCAATGTGAACAAGCTCAATGTGAACAAGGAAGTAAGTCACAAGTAGATGTCCTTAATCAAAACTTTGTAGCTTCTCCCTTTCATCTTTCCAAAATTTAGAGGAACCCCTTCAAATACCCAAAAGGATCCCAGAGAAACAGAAAATATTGTCGATTAACTTTCCCTAAGCCAAACTAAATACTAGTGTTGCCAGTCAAGTAGGAACTGGGGGTGGATTAGAATAAGGGTTTTGAAATAAACTATTCCCAATTCAACTATGACCTTGAAAACTCCACCAATGTTTACTTTTCTATTCTACTAGCTATCAGATTTGAACTTTTAAAAGGAGTACATGAGTATTTGTTATGTGTCCAGGAATAGAATACTATGCAAAAATGTAAGTGACATCTGCCAGTTTGGGTACCTTTAGGGTGTCTATTCCTAGAACCACTAGAACCAGAGGGTGAAAAGACAAAAATCACTTTTCCCTTTGCCATATTTCTTGCAATCTATGATTCCTAATTTGGCATTTTTAATTCTCTGGGAGAAAAATTGTTATGATGGTTTTGTAATTTTTAAGTACTTTCTTAATATATCCTTTTTTGTTTATTTTTTTGAAGTTTTTGTTCGGGGCCGGGTTTGAACCCACCACCTCCAGTATATGGGGCCAGCGCCCTACTCCTTTGAGCCACAGGCGCCGCCCTCTTAATATATCTTTTTAAAAGCCACTGTGAGAGTTTCTCAAAAGCCATATGAACTCATTTAGAACAAAGCAAAAGATAAACAATACTGGTAGAGGAACTGTAACAGGTAATAATGACTCACCTTGGGCAACACCCCTTTTGGCCAGAGAGTGAAGCAGTCAGCTCTGGACAACATAAAGGATGAACCTGAACCTAGATAACTCCTATCTACCCGCTGGATCCTCCTCCTGTCTCAGCCACAAAGCTGTGCAGGGAGGCCTTCTCAGGTCATGGAAATCATCCCTTCTCCTTTATTTCCAGTTCCACAGTCGGTCTTGGTGGCTCCTTCCTCCACGGTGCAGACCGCTCTCAAGTTCTCTCTTTGTGGCAATGGGTTAAGCATTTGCTTGAACATGGACTCACTCACAACTCACATCCCTCAACAATGGCCTCTCTGTGCTATTCACAACCATTGCAAGATTTGAGCTACTGTGGAAAGTGTCAAGCTAGGAAGCCCTAGGCTGACAGGGATTCACGGACTCACATTCGATGTTCCCATGTGGTGGGTGAGTACAGCAAGGTCCCCTCTCCCGTGACAGTGGAGTCACGAGTGTCTTCAATCCACCTACAACATTTGGGCAATAATGGGTTAATTTTTTTCAGGGGAGGGGTTTCTATAAAACTCGCAAAGATATTTTAAATAGCCATTATTGGGGTCTCAGGATATGGTTCCCATGCAAGAAGTGCATTCTCTGTAAATAAAACCTGACATTGTTTCCTCTTTACAATTTGCTGAAAAGTCCAGCCAAGCATGAACTATTTTTATGATATCCTGCTTATTACAGAGATTTCTGCACATGACGGAGAATTGGCTTTTAAGAAGGAACTGTGCTTTGTTGTTCTTCTATTATTGTGTTGTTGTTGTGATTGTTTGGTTGCTTTTTTCTATACAAGCAGAGTCAATTTTAAAGAGAACTTCGTGATACACATGAGCAGCCCAACAATGCCACACGTATCATTTGTAGTCCACGTACAGCCCCAAACAGAACTCAAATAAATAGTAAAATGACTCTTAAATGAAATCATATGGTTCAACCATAGAAAACAACATGTGTATTTACAATTCTTTTGCACTTGGGTTTATTGCTTTGATTTTTAAAGTATCGTTCCCTTAAGTAATTATATACCTCCCTTTTTGGTAAAAATGGCTGCCAATCTCAAATTGGAAACCAGCTTTATAACCTTGAAACCACTGTAGTTGCATTGCACACCTGTTCTTCCCATTCCCACCAACTGACTTCCAGAGTAGAGTGGAGACAGAGATACATTTATCTGCAACAATTTACAACAATGATCACTACAGTTGGGCTGGCATAGAGCACTGACAGCAAAGTCTTCTAAATATAGGATGCTTCTAGTAGTACTTCTCAAACCTCAGTGCACACCCAAGTCACCTGGGAATCTGTTAGATTTTTCCATCACCAGGTCTCTAAGTTTCACATTCAGAAGATGCACAAGATCTTGGATGGAGCCCAGAAATTTGAACCAGCACCCAGGTCACTCTGAAGCACCCAGGGCCTACCACACATTCAGACTCATCAGAGGAGCCTGCATCTCCACCCAGCCCTCCAGAACTGGCAGACAGACACTCATGGAGGCACAACAAGAACCAAGCTAGCTGGGAACACAGTGCACAGCCAAAAACTCAGGACCCCTCCTGGGTAACACTTTTCAAATGGAGAATGTTGCTGTCATAGCACATTAACTCCTCAGAGCACTCTTCCCTGTCCCTGACCAGGGCACAGCACGTCCAGGGCAACCTGACATGGCAGCTGAGAGTGTGAACTCTGGAGTCAGACTGTCTGCATTCACATCTTCACTCCACCAATGACATAACTTCTCTCTGCCTCAGTTTCTTAATCTCTGATATGGGAATAATGATGAGTTACTGAAAATTATGTAGATAAACTAAATAAATTGACAGAAGAAAAGTCTATTGGAGCAACACAAGATGTATAAGAGGTACTCTGTTCTGTGCGTGTCCCATCTCTACTAAAAAACAGAAAAATAACTAGGCAGGTGTTATGGCAGGTGCCTGTAGTCCCAGCTACTTGGGAGGCTGAGGCAAAAGGATCACTTGAGCCCAAGAGTTTGAGATTGCTACTAGCACTCTAACAAGGGCAACAGAGTGAGACCCTGTTTCAAAATAAAAATTAAAAAAAAAAATTAAAAAAAAACAACTCAGCAAATCTAATCTATAATAACAGAAAGCACAGAGGGGACAGAAGGACTGACTGTTAAGGGACACAAAGGGGCTGCACAGGGTGACAGAAATGTTCCTCATACTGATTGCAGGGGTAGTTTTATAAGTGTATACATTGGTCAAACTTCATGAAACTTTATACTTAAAATGAGTACATTCTACTAAATGTAAATTATAATCCTATACAGTTGACTAATAAATACACTTTAAATCTGTAGAGGGTGGGAAACCCTGATTAACAGGTTCCATCTACTATCCTAGGAGAACCATAATTCTTATGTGAGAATATATATTAGATTTTACATTCTTAGAAACTTATAATGAAACAACATAATTGCAAAAGAAAACAAAGGAAAGAAAGGAAGAAAGAAAGAGAATGCCATCTTATGTTATCTTACTAGAACTATTTTTTTCTTTTCTTTTTATTTTATTTTTTTTCTTTTATTTGAGACAGAGTCTTACTATGTTGCCCTCAGTAGAGTGCTATGGCGTCACAGCTCACAGCAACCCCAAATTCTTGGGCTCAAGCAATTCTCTTGTCTCAGCTTCCCAAGGAGCTGGGACTACCAGCGCCCACCACAACACCTGGCTAATTATTTTGTTGTTGTTGTTGTTGTTTCAGTTGTCATTGTTGTTTAGCTTGCCCAGGCTGGGTTCGAACCCACCAGCCTCTGTGTATGTGGCTGGCACCATAACCACTGTGCTAAGGGCACTGAACCTAGAAAATTATTTTTCAGTTGAAGGGAAATTTTAATTCTATTATACCATGCATTAGTCAAAACATAGTGTTATGTTCTTAGGGTCTTTGCCTCTGCTCCTATAACTTACAGTGTTGTTCTGAGCACAAAATTAAAGTTTCTTCACTCCTAAAGGAAAATGTATTACAATTAATGTATTTTGCTTAGTTGTAAATTATAAATTATATCCCAAATACAAATAAGTAGAAAAACAAAAACTAAAATTGGCCATTATATCTACACCTCTAAATGGCCCCCAATCACATTTTGGATGTTTACTGTCATACATACTCTCCCGGTCTTTCTAAAAATGTATGTGCATTGCTGGGCACAATGGCTCACACCACACCTACAATCCTAGCAGTCTGGGAGACTGAAGCAGGTGGTTTGCTTGAGTTCAGAAGTTTAAGACCACTCTGAGCAAGAGCAAGACCCCATCTCTACTAAACATCAAAAAACCTAGCCAGGCATAGTGGCATATGCCTGTAGTCCCACCTACTTGGGAGGCTGTAGCAGGAGGATTGCTTGAAGCTAATAGTTTGAGGTTGCTGGGAGAGCTATGATGACACCATGGTACTCTACTCAGGGCAACAGATTGAGACTCTGTCTCCAAAACAAACAAACAAATAAAAATGTAGATGTGGGCTGGGAGCAGTACCTTGCACCTATAATTGCAGGACTTTGGGAGGCTGAGGTGAGAGAATCACTTGAGGCCAGGAGTTCAGCTATGACTCCACCACTGCATTCCAGCCTGAGTGACAGCAGGACCTGATATATTTACCTACAAATATAATGGGACTTCCTTTTCAAATCATTACATTTTCTTCTTCATCACCATTTTCAGTGACTGCTGAATACACTACAATCTAACCAGGGGCGTCCAACCTTTTTTCTTTCCTGCTACACAGTGGAAGAAGAGTTATTTTAGGCCACACATTAAATACACAAACACTAATGAAAGCTAATGAGCAAAAGAAAAAATCCACAGGCACTTCTCATGATATTCAACACCACAGATAAGCAAGAGTTCTCAAATAATCTGCATGCAGCCCAGAAGTTGCAGATAGGCCACCTCAGAATCTCTTATAGTTAAATATTTATGTTTTTTTCCATGTTTTTTTAAATTACCAGCAACTTTGAAATTAATAATCCTATAGCTAAATTTCTAGGTAGACCAGGAAAAATTCATAAAGATAAATTTCTAGAAGTATAATTGCTAAGACAAAAAGTATGCACATTCTTAAGGCCTTCAGTGGGTACTGACAAATTGAGAACCATATTTAAAAAGGATGCTGACAAACTGGTGGGTGTCCAAAGGATGACAACCAAAATGTCTATACAGCATGACCTGGAGATGGGCTGAAGGGATTGGGAACCGTTAACCTTGAAAAAAGAAAACTTAAGGAGGAAAGGTAAGTTCCCACAAAAGAGGAAAAGGATTTTGTTTCCTATCCACTTCTTTGTTTCTCATTTAAAGCTGATTCAACTATATAACAGGAAACCTTGGGAAATGGTGTTGTTCCCAGATTGGTTATTATCTCAGCTTCAAAAAGTTGACACCTTTGTGTTCTGTTCTCTCTGATGCTGGGAATCTGCCACCACAGCTCTCCTTCACCAGCATTCTCTATCAACCTCCAGCAACAGGGGGCGCTGGAGGGAAGCTGAAGGAAGGAGGCATGCAGCTCTTGTCAGCATCGCCTGGTTAACAGTTCTTCATCTTGGCAGCACAGTGGACTCCAGTTGGTCATTTTCCCAACACTCCCAGAACCAGCCTCCTTAGCACAATCTCTTCCTCAGAGATCTGGTTCCTAGCACCATACCTCTCTCTGAGCGTCTAACTTTTAATAATTCCTCTTTCCTTTGTTCCTATCTCATGAGGTAAAATTTCCTCCCCTTCTACTTTTTTAGTTTTCCAGTATCTAGTTAATAATTTTTTTTTACTATATACAAAGTCGTACTCAGTCACCCAGTCTACAGTGCTATGACATCATCACAACTCACAGCAACCTCAAACTCCTGGGCTTAAGCCATCCTCCTGGCTCAGCTTCCCAAGTAGCTAGGACTACAGGCATCCACCACAACTCCTAGCTAGTTTTTTTTATTTGTAGTAGAGATAGGGTCCAATCTTGCTCCGGCTAACAATTCTTTATAGTAAATTCTCTCTGTTACAATGACTGGTATGATTCCAGTCTCTTCACTAGACCTGGACTAACCCAATCTCCCTTTGCTAGAACTGGGTAAATTAAGATAATTAGAATCTACAGAGGACTCAAATTAATCAACAGAAAAAGAGTAAATAATACTCTTTTTTGTAAATACCTTGCCCAGTAAATACCTCTGGGCAAGAGATATAAACAGAATCTTCTCTGATGAGGACAGATGAATGGATAACAAACATTTGAAAGAATCCTCATCATTCCTGATCATCAGAGAAATGCAGATCAAAACCACCCTGAGATATCACCTAACCCCAGTGAGAATGGCCCACATCACAAAGTCTCAAAGCTGCAGATGCTAGTGTGGATGTGGAGAGAAGGGAACACTTTTACATTGCTGGTAGGACTGCAAACTAACGCAACCTTTTTGGAAGGAAGTATGGAGAATCCTCAAAGAACTCAAACTAGACCCCATTTGATCCTGCAATCCCACTACTAGGAATCTACCCAGAAGAAAACAAATCCTTTTATCATAAGGACGTTTGCAACAGACTATTTATCGCATCTCAATTTACAATCTCCAAAACATGGAAACAGCCTAAATGCCCACCAACCCAGGAATGGATTAACAAGCTGTGGTATATGTATACTATGCAATCCTATTTAGCCATTAAAAAAGATGGAGACCTTACATTTTTTTGTATTAACCTGGATGGAGGTGGAATACATTCTTCTTAGTAAAGCATCATAAGAATGGAGAAACAAGAATCCCATGTACTCAATTCTAATATGAAGGTAATAGATTTAATACATGTGAGGTAGGGGAATGAGGGAGTAGGGAGAGAGGGGGAGGGAGGGGGATAGGGGTTGTGGTGTATGGCACACCTCTTTGGGGTCGGACACAATTACAAGAGGGACTTTACCTAACAAAAATGTAATCAGTGTAACCTAATTCTTTGTGCCTCAATGAATCCCAAACAATAAATAAATAAATAAATAAATACATAAATAAATAAAAAGAATGAATTACTTCTGTCCTAAGATATTCTAAAGCAGCGGGTCTCAACCTGTGGGTCATGACCCCTTTGGGGGTAGAATGACCCTTTCACAGGGGTCACCTAAGACCATCCTGCATATCAGATATTTACATTATGATTCATGACAGTAGCAAAATTACAGTTATGAAGTAGCAACAAAAATAATTTTATGGTGGGGGTCACCACACCATGAGGAAGTGTATTAAAGGGTTGCAGCAGCATTAAGAAGGTTGATAACCACTCTTCTAAAGGAAATTTGTGTTCTTAAAATTATTATTTTTATCAATATAATCCTTTTTGTAGATAAAATATAATCTTGTGCCAAACCCAATAAGCATATAATAAGAGCAGCTCTTTGGCTAAAATGGAGGTAAGAAGCATACCATCCCTACCTGCATGGCCTCACCCCACCAGCTCCTACATAGCCCTGCTTTCACCCTCCCTGCCAGCCATGTGTCAAACTCCTGCGTTAGTAGAGCCCTGTCTGATCATCACTGATCCAAACAACTCAGATTTCCTTCCATACCTTCTGATTCTCAAATTACACAATTCTTCTTGCTCTCGGGATTCTTTGGAGATTTGCATGGCCCCAATAACTGCTTAAACAAAACGGAAGACACCTGCCACGGATGCCTGCTGTACACCTAGCAATTCTCCCTACAGATCTGGCCACAAAAGGAAACCAAGAGAATTTTTGTTTTTTCAGCCAGACTGGGGTAATGCAGTAGAGAAACATTATTATTGTAGCGCTGCCATTCCTGCTGTTAGGTTAAGGACAGGTCAGCGTTTTTCATTATAATCCCCCTTCTTTTGGAGGTTTCTAACATGGCTATAAAAATCTGCTCTAGCTTAAAGTTTGGCATGAAAGTTCTTGGCTCCAGGCTGTACTTTCTTTCAGTTATGCTAAGAAGAATGTGTTTAGCTACTTTAGAACTAAGAGAGGGCACACTGAAAGTTCTGAATCAGAGAAATCTGTGCTTTGCAACGCCTGCTCCCCCAACCATCCCAGAAAAACTAGCATGATACCTTTTCTTAAAAACAAGTTTTTTTTTCCAGGTCACTGGTTGAAAGTATAGCCTCAATTTTTTAGGGAATTTCTAAACAGAACCAAGACTTTGTGATATTCAAACTCTTCCAAAGTAACACAGCACACAAGTTATTTTGTATTAAAGGTGACTGTCCTGGACCTATGGGACAGTTCCACTATGGTTTGTTTTCAGCTTATATCTGTACCTTCTCTGATACCCTGAAACATATCACAAATAACAATGCTGAAAATAAATAAGGCATGGTGGCCAGTATCTCAAGGCTCTTGAGTAAGCAATACTTAAAACCAGGTCTTCCATTAGATCATCTTTAAGCCCTGCCCTATGTCATGTGACCTCCACACTCCTCCCACTTCTCAAGATAACAGCCTTGGGCGACTTTGCTTGCTGTGGTCCCTGTACACATCCAGCTCCCCAGGGCAAGTGATTCTCACAAGCAGGGTTTCCACTGCAGAGGGCATTTTTCAAAACTTGCCTGGCTGGTCTCTGATCACAATAGGACAGAATAGAGTCTGCCCCAGAACTGTCTGGCCATCATGAATCTCTTAGCTATTCTTGGGTTACACAATGAGTTTCATGAAAATTCAAGGCAGACCAACTTAAATTCTAGTACAACCCTGAGCTACACCATGGAATGTGGCAACATGACTACCAGACAGAGATACGCAAAAATAACCAGTTTGATTTCTGTGCAAAATATTCTTGAACATCTTTACCCTCCCTCTTCGGTCTCCCAAGTCCTTTGCCCATCCTGTCTCTACCACATTCAGCCCCTTCTACTCTGCTGCACTCACTCACTGCAACAGCAGAGGCTGTCAGCTATGCAATAAATTAGAATACGTTGCCTAGGCCTCCCTCATACCTATGTTTGACCATATGCCTAAATTCTGACCAATGGGTTTTAAACAGAGGGACTTATTTGTAATCCTCCCATGATTGATTCTCTTTTTCTTTGCCCCTCATCTGGCTAAAGGGAGAGAACACCATAGACCTCATTGAGGGTGGAATCTAAGAAGAATGGAGCCTGGATCCCTGGATAAATACTTAAAAAGCTATCTCAACTCCCTGGAAATACACTTGGATTGTGTTAAGTCACTGCAGTTTGGGGGGCTGTCATAGCAACCACATATCTTAATTACTATCCTTCCCCAACCAGACCAGGAACTCCTCACTGGTAGACTCTGTATAGGATGCATCTCTGTATTTTTAACAGTGTGCTGCACATAGTAGGTGTACAATACAATTCTACCACAAATTAGCTACCATGATTTTTCTCTTCATCCTCTCAAACTTGAAAATGAAGACAAAATATTCCTAGAAGCCCATGTTAATTACAATCACTAAGTGTAATGATTCATGCCTCTTAAATGCCATTTCATATGCATAATCAGCTAATAATCTAAATATAAACAAACAGCCTAAGACAGAGGACAGAATCAGAACGGGAGCCCCAGACACAGACTTGAGTTTTCCTCTGGAAAGATTTCTAATGCACGATGGTGTCTTGGATATGTTTGTGCTCTGTGCATATCACAGATGACATCTTGTCAAAACCAAGAGAAATAATTGCATCTCCGAGTAAGAGTATCATGCAGGCAGCAATTTAAATGTGGCACTGCTTATCAGCACCAATTTACTAACATCTTACTGTATATAACTGTGTGTGGTAGGAGAAAAACTTATACATCCTTACCAACATTCAAGCAGAAAAACAAAATCTGTTACACTTCCAATTCAAAAGAAGATAGAACAAAGGAAAAGGGAATAAAATGAAAAGCTGTGTTGCTTCTTCTTCATAGAAATTAACTTTTAAAGATATCTATGTCCTAAAAATTTACATCTTCATTTGAGATGGGCAAGATCCAAGCCAGTTTGCTCAGGTCTTGAGGGAAAAGAAAACCAACCTATCTTATGAGGTTATTAAGCTAGCACCTCAACAAGCCACAGGCATGCTACTCATTTATTACACAAAACCAAAATCTTCTGACAGTCCGTAATTATGTGCTGAGGACCCTAATGAATAACTCCGCATCAGAAGGATTCACGAAACTTTGATCAGTGTTCTGAGAGGCAGTGGGTCAAGATGAACCTTGAAATCTGATTAACTTCACCCATCCCCAGCGAAAGTTCCAAAACCACTGTTTTTTGTATGTAGCTCTCCATTCTTCACTAGGATGTTTGGAAAACATAATTTTGTCATATATCCTAAAGCAACTACTTAAAAAAGTTAGTATTCACTTTTGAAGTAGACAAGATGGAGTTTATATCATTTCATATATATATTTCTTGATATTTGTTTTTGTTCCTAGGCCCCTGGTTGTAACAATGTCACATTTTAGGGTTCAATGCTCTATTAGATGAGTAACTGGCTATAATTTAGTACCTTGTTCTCTATAAGTGCCAAGGTTTTTAGAAGACCTGATTTTGAAGCAGTGATGTATTTAAACCCAGTTATCCACACACTCTTTTCTCTGTTCCTCTTGGTTTTAAGACATATCAATCAGAAAATAAAAATTTGATTTAATTGATGCTCAATCATCTAGAAAATAAAAACAAAAACCAGAAGCCATGCTTGTGGGCTCACCAGCAAGTGGGGTATGAATAGATGTATGTGTGTGTAATTAAAACAAAATTGCTTGTGGTCCTTCTTAATAAGGTTAGAACAGGAATAACAAAATCACAAAACATTTGCCACTACTCCTCACTGTGGCATTCAAAGCAGGCATTACTAATCAATATCCTATTCTCTTCCCTGATCCCAGCAGTCCACAATATATACCAAAGCCCTCTAGGTAGCTCCTACCAGAATGGAATTGAAATACTAGGTTAAACACAGCTGCCAGTTTTTAATTGGTCCTATTATGAATGTTTAAAACTGATAAGGTGTAGCATTTTCTGTTGTTCAGTTACCCCATTCTCTGGGTAAAGAGACTGAAAAGGGAAGATGTTAATTTATTTTTCAAAGACCACACAACCAATCTATCAGGATTTTTTAATTGAATTCTTTGGATTACTTTGTATATTCCTTCTCCATATAATTTACCCCACTGAAGATGTGCACAGCAAGGCTAAGAGTAAGTGAAGAAAGGGGTCAAGAAACACCCCTCAGGTGTGTTCTGTAAACCAAGCCAAAAAAACAAGAAAAACCCACTGCATAAAGTACAAGGAGATCTACATAATCACCTTCTACCTTGAAATCTGTGCAAGATGACCAGCAGAGCTTACCACACCCTCGTCCCATGTACCATTTGCTCACACCAGCATTTTCTGACTTCGCTTGCTACACTTCATGCTAGAATAAAAGGCAACACATGAACAAATCTGCTCTAGAAGAAGAAACTGCCTCTGATTGACCATTTTCAGTTCATCACCATTTATACCACTTCAGTGACTTCCCATCCCTCTTCCAGGGGTTCAGATGAAGTCCCTCGGGCTCAATTACCATTCAGAGTCTGAGGTCAGACTTGTTTTCAAGAACAAAACATGGTGACTTTTCCAGGTCCAGTTTAATAAAGTGTAGTGTTTTTTTTTTTTGGCTTGGTAGCATTAAATAGGCAGCAAGAAGCAGAGTGATGTCACACCAAAAATGCGTTCTCTCTCTCTCTCTCTCTTTCTCACACACACACACACACACACATTCCTAGTCTTCCCTTAAACTTAGAGGGGTCTGTGAGATATCTTTTAAGCTGAGGTTCTCATTACTTGAGAACCCTTGGTAAAAATGCATGCACAATGTGTGAGGGGAGGAAAAAAATAATGGTAAATTGCTAGTGCTATCAAGCCCAAAGCCTCCAGCAGGTTCGCATGGTGGAGGAGAAGCGACCACGGCAGAGGACTTCACACAAGGAGGCGAGAAGGAGCAGCTGGGGAGGAGGTGGGAGTGAGTGACGGAGACATGGAGCCAGAAACAGAGCTGTGAGGAAGAAGGGGAAAAAAGGCTGAGCAGCCGAAGGATGGTGGTTAAAATAACTCGTGGTAACAGAGTGTTCTTTGTTACCACACACTGCTCTTTGTTATCACACATTACAGAAAGTTATAAACAACAGAAGCGTGTCATACAGTAAAGCTGCGCTTCAAGCTCCGGCTCTGGTGACCTAACAAACTCCCTGGCTTCCTCCTTGGGCGGAGTGACGCTGTTTCTAGAACACCAAGTTAGGACCGTGGCCATTCATCTGTACATCTCAATCTACACACAGGAACCATCTGAAATGTTTGGCACTGTGTTCTTATAAGAAGCCTTTGGCATTCACATTGATGCAGGTCAAAAAGATGCAGGCAGGCTTGATCCCATCTGGGATGGAAGGTAACTATCAAGTTTTACAAGCAAAACATTTGGGGGAAATGAAAAATAAGCCTGTAGAAAATGATCTTGTTTGAGCTTATACATAAAACTAGATATTCAACAAAAACAACAGAATATCTGGCCAATGAAGGAGTGGACCTAAGCTCAGTGCCAGGAAAGCTTGCTGCACAGTGGCTCCAAAGTGCCTTCACCCTTGCCCTGCCTGGGCTGCCATGGGTTCTCACTCTAGACACCAATGGTCTCTCCCCCAGCACTCAGATCTTGCCTCACCTTACCAACCACTTTGGGTCAAATTACCAAGTAGGTAACACAAGAAAGAGAGATGGGATAGTATGCCCCAAGTCTGTGTCTTCAAATGGTCCCCCCTTCATGGCCAGGTGACAGTCATCACCTCTCCCCTTCAAGGCCTTCCACGAGGACCTTGCCAACATAAGGCATATTCTTCCTCAGATGTCAACGTTGACTTTCTAACTGCCAAAGCTCTCCCTCGATCTTAACTTGATTTCATGTCAAGTAAAGCAAAGATCAGACACTAAGGAACACTGCTTGCTCAATCTCGCCATTATCCTTTTGTTAACTGTCATTCTGCCAATATATAATCAATCACTTTTCTTCTATCACTGAAGCCTTTTTTATCTGTCCCCTATTTACTGATAGTTTGTCAAGTTTCTCTTTTCTTCTCATTTCTTCCTCTGCTGTGTTTCTAGACTCTTTCAGAACTAGAGATTAAGTGTAAATTTATCCTTGTGCCCTTTGCAGGTGTACAAATCCTGAGATAGAGTGTAAATGCCTGATACATTCTTATTATCATCAGAGCCTGTCCTTTCTTCCCCTACAATCTCTCTCATACCCCATCCCTCTTCATTTCCACTGCCACTTTCTCATTTGATTCTGTCCGAGTGATGGCTAGAGTTACAATCCTAACTGATCTCCACACTCACACTTTCTCCCCTGCTTCCCTTCTTCAGAAGACATCAAAATTATCCTTTTAAAGACAGGTATGCCTTGTATCCCTACTATGTGCATACTCCTTCAACCATTTCTCTTCACCCTCACATGGGATGACATCCAAACCTTATCAGATAAGAAATTCAATGCACCTGATAATTTGGGCTCAACTTCCAGATGCATCTACTACTGCACATATCCTACCCTCAGACATGTATTTTTAGTCTTCCATTTCTTTCAATATATGGTTCTTTGGCCTAGAAATTACTTATTTCCACCTCAATCTAGTGAAATATTTATTCCCTCAAGTCTTAGCTGAAGGATCATGACCTCTGTGAAACTTCCCCAACCCCACCCTAGGGCAATGAGTCATTCATTCCCTCCTCCGGATTATCAAAACACTTACTCCCTATCTCTATCCTATCACTGAATAAGTAATATTCCAAGTTGTATCTTTATGTGAAACACACTGTAAGCTCTCAGAGATCCTGATTCTATTCTTGGAATTCCTAGGTCCCAACACAAAATGCTTATTATGTTGGTTTGAATTCAATAAAATTCAAAAAGTATCTTCTAGAAACAAATGCTTAACAATCAATCAGATACAGGAAATTGTGGAAAATGTGTGTTCCTAGAGAGGAAGGATGATGGAATATGTTAAGAGGCTTACTTTCCACTGTATATCCTTTCGTAGAGCTTTAGATTTAGATTGTTTTCACCACTTATGTGTATATTTTTCAAGATAGTGCTGGGGAAGCTTCACGGTATGTGCCTGGCACCATGCACAGTGGAGATTTTCAGCATCATAGAACAAGATCATTGACCAAAGAAATTCAGGGACTTGGATAACTCCTGTGTATTTCTCTCCCCCCTCAACTCCTGATGATGCTTGCTGCTCTTTGGCTGTAGCATTCTTCACAGTCTAACTAATAAAGGAATGATTTATAGACAAGTCCTCTACACTGAAGTATGAGCCTCTCCAAGGCAGGGAATTTCTCCTCCTCACCTCTCCAGCCTCTAACCAGTCCTACTATAGTGTACTGTGTGCGTTGAAGTTGAATCAGACTGGCCCTGTAAAAACAGCCAAGTTTGAAATGAAAAAGAAAAAGATTAATTATACTTGCTTACTGCCAATAGCTCATATTAAGTGGAAACAAAGAAAAGAAAACCTAAAACAATACTAATAGGTTGTAACAATAAACATTAGATTTACTATGGTCAGACTGAGCACAAAGAAAGGTAGAAGAGCTCTACAAATGTAGCATCTGTTTTTTCGTAACTTAGTGGGGCTGTGGACAAACATGTATTATTCCTTGTATACTTATATTATAGTTAAGAAACATACTTTTAAGTGAGAGCTTTGAAAACATGCATAATCCCAAACTTCACAAAACCAATACTGAATGAAGATGAAAAATGTTTAGATGAAGTAAGTAAAACGTATTCTGAAGTGATATCTTCATAAACAAAAAGCAAAAACAAATCAGCATTTTCCAGATAGATCAAAGGATTCACTCCTCCAGTGGAAATACTCCAGCTAAATCCATGAGTGGCAGAGAGAAGTCTGAACACCCTTCATGCTCCCTACTATGGAGTAGAGCAAAAAGTACAGTATTTGGGCTCTATCCTCACAGAGCCTAAAGTACAGCTGTACTGACAACCATAGTAAATGTTAGAAAACAACAAGAGATTTAAGGGGGAAAGTATAACATCATAGGATCCATATATATGAAATAAATATTCATGGAGCACCAAACAGAGAACTGTTCCTTATTCATATTCCTACGCGAACTGATAGCTAAGAGTCCCAAGGTGCCCAGTCCAGTTACACCATCCAAGCTTGACCATGAAGTCTTCAGTTTCTTCGCACCCACACCCACGCAGATTTATTTTTTTGGCTCCTGAATACTCTTAGATTTATTCAAACCTTGCTTATCACACTGTGCATTATGGCTAGTTATGGACGTGGAATGACCTCCAAGTAACTTTACACACCGTATTTCATTCACTAATAAAACCTCAGTGCCAGGGGCAGAGACAAGATGGCTGACTGAAGCCAGCTTTCCACATAGGCTCCCATCAAAAAGGAGAGTTAAAGGACAGAAATTTAGCAAGTAACCTGGTGGATTAGAGCTGCACAAAGAGAGAAGGTTGAAGAACGCATATCAATCCCACTGAGGTGAGATGTGACTCCAAGGATACAAACAAAAGGTACAAAATACGTCACCAAGTGGACGGGAGTCCCCTTCCCCATGAGAACAGCTCAGAGTGTCCCACAAACAAATGAGCAGAGTTCAAAGATCCTCCCACTACACTCCAAGAGAGAGACCGTCTAAAAACTGGACCTACCTCCCCTACTATGGTGCCACAGCATTCTCCTGCCAGGCATAAAACTGTATAAAACTGTACATATTCTTTACCTGTAACTCTGAGATCCCAGCACTCCTCTCCACTCTCACTCTGAGGTCTGGAGACCTGTCCCCCAGGACTCCAGATTCTTGGGTGATTTCTCAAAGGGTGTAAACAGGGCCTAGACTGCAGCTGGTCAATGCTGATTCTCCAGCATGGAAGTGAGGAGAGGACGGTCAGCTAAGAGGGAACCACACCAGAGCAGCGGTGCCCTAAGGCACAGAGCAGCAGCCGTTTTTTGGCAACAATAGGGCTCACTCCTAGATATTCTGAAGCCACAACCCCTGTCTCCCTGGGCAACCAGAGGAGGCTGAGCATCTTCTCAGGTGACAACCACCTCAGAACAGATCTGGGATGGAAACACAGGCCGGTGAGTAAAGGGTTTGCCAGAGGTGGTACCGACCTGGGTGGAGCGCAGGGACTAGAAAACACACACACAGAGCCGGGAAATTCCCAGGGCGGGGCTGACCCAGAGGACTGCTTTACTGAGCCTAAGACGCACCCAGCCCTCAGGGGATCATCAGCCTATAAACAAAGGAAGGCAGGAGGAGGCTAGAACTGACAGCTAACTGAATACAAACCTGCAGGAGCAAAGACAGGGCCTGAGGCACAGGCTCTGAGAACTCAAAACAGCTTCTCTTCTGCAGGGGAATTTAGCAGGGACAGAAACAAATTCCCACAAAGTTGTTCTGTTCTGTTCTGTCAGTAACATCAATAAGGGACAGGGCTAGAACTGAGTGAAAACTCCTCAGCCTCCATCAAGAGCCGAGGTTGTCAGGCCTCACCTCCCCCTGCTGGATAGAGGCAGAGTGCAGCAACCTGGCTGAGCAGATATAGATTTCCTTGTGATTCAGGCAGGTGCAAAGCCCTGGAGTACCTGCTCACTAGAGGCAACTGGGTCACAGCCCTGCGGAGCCATCAGTGACTGGGTATGACAGAGGTGCAAGGTGGGGACAGAGGCATCAACCTTCTGAGACTAATCTATTTGCTGGTTGGGTCCTCCTGACTTCACAGAGCACCGAAGCAACTCATATCTGAGTTGTCACAAGACCCCTGAGATCCAGTTGCCAGAGACCTTTTAAAGTCTCCCACCTAAGACAGGTGATGACTGAGACAAATGATTTGGACCTTTTGAACTGAGCCAATCACCCGAGGACTATTCAAGTGGTGCCATGGGTGTGTGGTTGTAGGAAGGTTTGATTTCATTTTCCAATTGTTCCCTAAGGGGAGGCGGGGTGACTTAATTGCTGGTACTTCTCCACAGCTGAGACTTCAACCCAGAGTAACTGTTTCACTAGGGTTGAACAGAGACCAGCTGAAAACAAGACAGAACCACTTAGCCCCACCACACCAAACAGGTCCCCAGTTTCTCAGGCCATAGCACTGTATGGGTCCTTGACAAAGCACCCGGGGAAAAATAAAATGGTGTAAAATAATCATGGGGTGGAATCAGCAGGAAAACTCTGGTAACATGAATAACCAGAATAGATCAACTCCCCACCCCACCCCCCGAGAAAAGATATGGCAGATGTAACTGAAGATCCCACTCATAAAAAGCTGGCCGAGATGTCAGAAATTGAATTCAGAATTTGCACTGCAAACAAGATTAATAGAATGGAGGAAAATTTGAAATTAGAAATTCGAGGAGCAATTCAAAAGTTGGAATTAGAAATTCGAAGAGAAATTCAAAAGTTATCTCAACAATTTAACAAATTTAAAGACAAAACCACCAAAGATTTTGATGCACTGAAGCAAGAATTTGCAGCCATCAAAGATCTGAAAAATACACTCAGTAACAGAGTGGAGCAAGCAGATGAAAGGATTTCTGACATTGAAGACAAAGTTTTTGAATGCTCCCAAACTCTCAAAGAGGAAGAGAAATGGAGAGCAAAAACGGATCATTCTCTCAGAGAGCTCTGGGACAATTCAAAGAAGGCTAATATCCACCTCATTGGAATCCCTGAAAGTGATGAAATGGCCTCTCAAGGCACAGAGGCCCTTCTCCATGAAATTATAAAAGAGAATTTTCCAGACATGCCAAGAGATTCTGAAATTCAGATAGCAGACAGTTTAAGAACCCCAGCACAACTCAATCCCAATAAGACATCCCCCAGGCATATCATAATTAACTTCACTGAAGTTAATATGAAGGAGAAAATTCTGAAAGTAGCCAGACGTAAGAAATCCATTACATACAAAGGGAAGAATATCAGAATGACTGTAGATCTCTCTGCTGAAACTTTTCAAGCCAGAAGAGGGTGCTCATCGACTTTTAATCTCCTAAAACAAAATAACTTTCAACACCAGATCCTGTATCCAGCTAAAATGAGTTTCATTTATGATGGAGAAATTAAATACTTTAATGACATTCATATGTTGAAGAAATTTGCCATAACCAAACCATCTCTTCAGGATATTCTCAGACCTATCCTCCATAATGACCAGCCCAATCCTCTACCACAAAAGTAAACTCACTCAGAAACTTTTGATCACACTCAAACTTCCACAGTGGTGAAAGGATTAAAAATGTCCACTGGACTTTCGAAAAACTCAATACCCAAAATTTTACCAGACTTATCAATATTCTCCATTAATATGAAAGGCTTAAACTGTCCTTTAAAGAGGCACAGGTTAGCTGACTGGATACAAAAACTCAGGACAGATATTTGCTGCATACAAGAATCACATCTTACCTTAAAAGATAAATATAGACTCAGGGTGAAAAGATGGTCATCCATATTTCAGGCAAATGGTAATCAGAAAAAAAGCAGGTGTTGCAATTCTATTTGCAGATACAATAGGCTTTAAACAAAAGGAAGGAAGGATAAAAATGGTCACTTCATATTTGTTAAGGGTAATACTCAATATGATGAGATTTCAATTATTAATATCTATGCACCCAACCAGAATTCACCTCAATTTATAAGAGAAACTTTTAACAGAAATGAACAACTTTATTTCCTCCAGCTCCATAATAGTCAGAGATTTCAACAATCCTTTGGCAGTGTTGGATCGATACTCCAATAAGAAGAAGAGCAAAGAAATTTTAGATTTAAACCTAACCATTCAACACTTGGATTTAGCAGACATCTACAGAACATTTCACCCCAACAAAATTGAATACCCATACTACTCATGAGCCCACGGAACATACTCCAAAATCGATCACGTCTTAGTTCACAAGTCTAACCTCAATAAATTTAAAGGAATAGAAATTATTCCATGCATCTTCTTGGACCACCATAGAATAAAAGTTGAACTCAGTAACAACAGGAATCTGCATACTCATACAAAAATATACTAGTTAAATAATCTTATGCTGAATGATAGCTGGGTCAGAGATGAGATTAAGAAGGAAATTGCCAAATTTTTGGAACAAAACGACAATGAAGACATGAATTATCAGAACCTTTGGGATACCACAAGGGTAGTTCTAAGAGGGAAATTTATAGCACTGCAAGCCTTCCTCAGGAGAATGGAAAGAGAGGACATTAACAACTTAATGGGACATGTCAAGCAACTGGATAAGGAAGAACATTCCAACCCCAAACCCAGTGGTAGAAAAGAAATAATCAAAATTAGAGCAGAAGCAAATGAAATTGAAAACAAAAGAATTATACAACAGATTAATAAATCAAAAAGTTGGTTTTTTGAAAAGGTCAATAAAATAGATAAACCTATGGCCAACCTGACAAGGAAAAAAAGAGTAAAATCTCTAATCTCATCAATCACAAATGACAAAGACGAAAAAACAACAGACTCCTCAAAAATTCAAAAAATCATTAATGAATATTACAAGAAACTTTATTCTCAGACATATGAAAATCTGAAGGAAATTGACCAATACTTGGAAGCACATTACCTTCTAAGACTTAGCCAGAATCAAGTAGAAATGTTGAATAGGCCAATATCAAGTTCTGAAATAGCATCAACCATACAAAATCTCCCTAAAAATAAAAGCCCGGCACCAGATGGCATCACATCAGAATTCGATCAAACCTTTAAAGAGGAACTAGTACCTATATTGCTCAACCTGTTCTAAAATGTAGAAAAACAAGGAAGACTACCCAACACATTCTATAAAGCAAACATCACTCTGATCCCCAAAACAGGAAAAGACCCAACAAGAAAAGAAAATATAGACCAATATCACTAATGAACATAGATGCAAAAATATTCAACAAGATCCTAACAAACAGAATCCAGCAACGCATCAAACAAATTATACATCATGACCAAGTCAGTTTTATCCCAGGGTCTCAAGGCTGGTTCAATATACGAAAATCTGTAAGTATAATTCAGCACATAAACAAATTAAAAAACAAAGACCATATGATTCTCTCAA